>JASPKZ010001197.1:0-122500 GCA_030220185.1 Diploptera punctata
AATTTTTAGTTTGTAATAAAAATGGTTGAAGATGCAAGTTTTCGCAGCGCGTAGAATAACAAATGTAGATACTAACACTTAAAGTTTGTATCTTCAACGTTGATTTCAAAATTTTTAATCATTCCATTGGTGACTTCATCCAAAAAATCAAAAAGCTTATTTTCCCTCTTAAAGTGTACTTTATTGAAGTGTAGCCACAGCTGGGGATGTACCATAGAGGAAGATGCTTACTTTGGTCTGTCGTTGCTTGATTCTGAGTTTGACTCAGAACTAGGAACTGCAAGGCTGTGAGCATCTTTCTCAATGATATTATCCATTTTGCAATTCAACTCTCTGTGAATTTTTTTTCAGTTTAACCATAATCCTAAAGATGGATTTTCTAAAACATTAATTTCCATATAAAATATATAGTTAACTGATGCTTTTTTTTTCAGTGAAACCCCATAAGGGCTTCTTACAGTTGAAGCTCAAGCTCTTAGAAGCTCTCCCATAAAGTCTTCTGAACACTCACTACTTACAGGGACTTGGGGATTAAAGAGAGAGCAATTTGTGCTTGCTCCAGAAGGTAGCTCAGTGGTAGAGCACTAGTGAGTAGAGCTGGAGATTTTGGGTTGAAATCCCAGTTCACATGCAAAATTTTCTTTCTAGTTGCAATAATTTTGGCCTGTAGAAGGCTTATTTGAAAACATTCATTTCCAAACATGTTTTTAAATTTTGTATTTTTAGCTGTGAATTTACAGAGAAGAGGAAAAGTAAGCTAAATTATTGAAACCTTAGACCTTAACATACCAGATTATCAACAAATCCTCCATGAAAATTTCCCTATTTTATTCTAAAAGATTGGAGGATCATAAGCAATGTTTTATTTAGAATCAAACCCACATTCTAAACAGCTTTATGATGATATGTCATGGATTTATATTAGCTACTTAATGACAAGTAGCAATTAAGAAAACTAAAACTAAGGTCGAAAGACTGCATCACACTAACCATGTGACTCAATATACTGTCTTCTGTTAGCCAGTGACAGCAATTATTTCAGTTAATTTTGGATCTTTGGAGTTAGCTTCTTTATTTGAGAAGTATCAAAATTCAAAATATAACATAGCTATGTGCTTCTACCTAGCATTGTGCTATGTATTTTATAATATACTTTTTCCAAAATGACAATAATTCATAAGTGAGAAATTTCACTTATGAGGGTAGGTACTTTAATAGTGGCAATACTGCTGTAGAGATGTCATGTAATGGAACCTAATGATGTCGTCGATTGCATACTACCAGTTACATACCTACCTTATTTTCAGAACATATAAACTCTCCTTTCCCACATTACACGCATGTGAGGGTGGCAAAAAGAACAGAGCATCGTGTTAGCTGGTCTAATGAAGTGTTGTCACAATGTTTTTCAAACAGGAAAAAAAGAGTTGGATCAGGATTGAATGTGCCACAATTCATACAGCACGGGCAGTGTCATCAAGGTCTTCAGGAGGCTTTGCGGGGAATCTGAATTGCCTTACAGAACAGTGTCATGGTATGTTGCTTTTACCCACTGTGCCACTGTTCTGTAAGGCAATGTAGATTCCCTATAAACCTCTTGAAGACCTTGATGACACTGCCATGATGTATGGTCTCCAGCATATTTAATCTTCATCCAACTCTGTTGTTCCTGTTTTGAAAATATTCTGACAAACACTACATTAGATCACCAAGCTATCACGAGATTCTCTTCATTCTTGCCAGTTCACATGCACATGATATGTGGATGGATACTTTAAATGTTCTGGGGGGTAAGGTGCTATGTAACTAACCTATGCTACCAATGACAATCATTAGGTTCCATCGCCTAACATTTCTACAGCAGTGTTGCCACTATTAAAGTTACAAACATTCATATTTTTCATAATTAACATATCTAATTCAATTTGTAGATTTATTAAGTTATGTAGGTAGGAAATAAACCTATGAGGTTTAGTTTAATTTTGTTGGGTTGTTTCTTGACTCAACCTCATACTTCTTAACTCCCTTGCAGACTCGAGTTTCTTCACTTCATTTTTTTGACATTCTCAATGCACAAGTTGTGAACGTGATATAGCATTTGAGAATGTCACAAATGCAGTGAAGAAACTCGAGTCTGGCAAGGGAGTTAGAAAGTATGAGGTGAGTCAAGAAACAACTCAACAAAATTGTAGAAGATTTATGTTCCGGTCACCTTATTGATGAAGATGTTATTTTTTAACTAGTTTTAAATAATTACACTAGATAAATTTCTTCATTTGATGTGAATTGATCATGTGAGAAATGTTCTAGAGTAAGAAACTGAACATATAACATACAATAGCAAATATAGTTAGATTTGTTAAGATGGTGAAGCAGGGGTTGATAATCTAGTAGTAATGGTAGAAGAACATATTTAGTGCTGCTAATTTTTGCAGGTGCGGTTACACTATATGCTGCCACACCTGCTGCATCGCTGCCATCCTATTAAAAGTGAAAAAGAACACAAGCAGGGATTACAACAAGTGGCTTCCGAGAGACGGTTTTAAAAAAGGTAGGAAGAAGAATAAGAGTTTACCACTGGCGGAACATGGTACTTTAACCTGAACATAGGCAGAATGTTATCAGTTCCTTCCCGATTGCAGCGAAATTAGATATAAAGGTTCTGTTTCGGTTTAAAGTCATGCTACCATAGCCGAGTCGTTAAGGCAAGATTGCCTTGGCACAGAGCAGCTACGGGTACTTGTGCTGGGATAAATCCCCATGGGTGAGGATATTTTCTCATGGAATTTCAGCCAGTATGGACCGGTGGCCACCCAGCATCATGAGGAATTTGGGTAGCTACAATAAGTAGCGACTCCAGGCTTCGAGATAACCTATTTCAACAGAACTACGATTTTAAGTTTCTTTTTCAGGTTAATGTCCAGTGCCGTAGCGAAGTGGTTGAGGCAAGATGCTATGCAACAAGAGCTACAGTACTTGCGCTGGTTTAAGTAACCTATGGGGGAACAAATTTTCTCATGGAATTTTGACCAGTATGGACCGGTGCCCACCCAGCATCGTGAAGAATTTGGGTAGCTACAATAAGTAGCGAATCCAGTCAACACTAGATTTTAAGTTTATTTGTCAGGTTAATACTGGTAAACATTTGTGTGGATAATTGTTATCCACACTTGGAACAGTATAGGGAGAGCTTATATCTGCACGGCCATGAACCTATGGTTCGATCAGGGCCAGGAGTGAGCTAGTTGTAAGTCTACCAAGAGTGAGGTCTGCCTTGATCTTAGGTTCGTTGTAAGTCTAAAAGATTGAGGGTCTGCCTGAACTGTAGGTTAGTTGTAATGGTTCTACAAGATTGAGGTCTGCCTGACCTGTAGGTTTAGTTGTTAAGTCTTACAAGATTTTGAGGTCTGCCTGACCTGTCGGTTAGTTGTAAGTCTACCAATATTGAGGTCTGCTCTGACCTGTAGCGTTAGTTGTAAGTCTACAAGATTGAGGTCTGCCTGACCTGTAGGTTAGTTGTAAGTCTACAAGATTGAGGTCTGTCTGACCTGTAGGTTAGTTGTAAGTCTACAAGATTGAGGTCTGCTGACCTGTAGGTTAGTTGTAAGTCTACAAGATTGAGGTCTGCCTGACCTGTAGGTTAGTTGTAAGTCTACAAGATTGAGGTCTGCCTGACCTGTAGGTTAGTTGTAAGTCTACAAGATTGAGGTCTGCCTGACCTGTAGGTTAGTTGTAAGTCTACAAGATTGAGGTCTGCCTGACCTGTAGGTTAGTTGTAAGTCTACAAGATGAGGTCTGCCTGACCTGTAGGTTAGTTGTAAGTCTACAAGATTGAGGTCTGCCTGACCTGTAGGTTAGCTGTATCTACAAGATTGAGGTCTGCCTGACCTGTAGGTTAGTTGTAAGTCTACAAGATTGAGGTCTGCCTGACCTGTAGGTTAGTTGTAAGTCTACAAGATTGAGGTCTGCCTGACCTGTAGGTTAGTTGTAAGTCTACAAGATTGAGGTCTGCCTGACCTGTAGGTTAGTTGTAAGCCTACAAGATTGAGGTCTGCCTGACCTGTAGGTTAGTTGTAAGTCTACAAGATTGAGGTCTGTCTGACCTGTAGGTTAGTTGTAAGTCTACAAGATTGAGGTCTGCCTGACCTGTAGGTTAGTTGTAAGTCTACAAGATTGAGGCTGCCTGACCTGTAGGTTAGTTGTAAGTCTACAAGATTGAGGTCTGTCTGACCTGTAGGTTAGTTGTAAGTCTACAAGATTGAGGTCTGCCTGACCTGTAGGTTGTTTGTAAGTCTACAAGATTGAGGTCTCCCTGACCTGTAGGTTAGTTGTAAGTCTACAAGATTGAGGTCTGCCTGACCTGTAGGTTAGTTGTAAGTCTACAAGATTGAGGTCTGCCTGACCTGTAGGTTAGTTGTAAGTCTACAAGATTGAGGTCTGCCTGACCTGTAGGTTAGTTGTAAGTCTACAAGATCGAGGTCTGCTAGACTGTAGGTTAGTTGTAAGTCTACAAGATTGAGGTCTGCCTGACCTGTAGGTTAGTTGTAAGTCTACAAGATTGAGGTCTGCCTGACCTGTAGGTTAGTTGTAAGTCTACAAGATTGAGGTCTGTCTGACCTGTAGGTTAGTTGTAAGTCTACAAGATTGAGGTCTGCCTGACCTGTAGGTTAGTTGTAAGTCTACAAGATTGAGGTCTGCCTGACCTGTAGGTTAGTTGTAAGTCTCAAGATCGAGGTCTGCCTGACCTGTAGGTTAGTTGTAAGTCTACAAGATCGAGGTCTGCCTGACCTGTAGGTTAGTTGTAAGTCTACAAGATTGAGGTCTGCCTGACCTGTAGGTTAGTTGTAAGTCTACAATTTGAGGTCTGCCTGACCTGTAGGTTAGCTGTAAGTCTACAAGATTGAGGTCTGCCTGACCTGTAGGTTAGTTGTAAGTCTACAAGATTGAGGTCTGCCTGACCTGTAGGTTAGCTTGTAAGTCTACAAGATTGAGGTCGCCTGACCTGTAGGTTAGTTGTAAGTCTACAAGATTGAGGTCTGCCTGACCTGTAGGTTAGCTGTAAGTCTACAAGATTGAGGTCTGCCTGACCTGTAGGTTAGCTGTAAGTCTACAAGATTGAGGTCTGCCTGACCTGTAGGTTAGTTGTAAGTCTACAAGATTGAGGTCTGCCTGACCTGTAGGTTAGTTGTAAGTCTACAAGATTGAGGTCTGCCTGACCTGTAGGTTAGCTGTAAGTCTACAAGATTGAGGTCTGCCTGACCGTAGGTTAGCTGTAAGTCTACAAGATTGAGGTCTGCCTGACCTGTAGGTTAGTTGTAAGTCTACAAGATTGAGGTCTGCCTGACCTGTAGGTTAGTTGTAAGTCTACAAGATTGAGGTCTGCCTGACCTGTAGGTTAGTTGTAAGTCTACAAGATTGAGGTCTGCCTGACCTGTAGGTTAGTTGTAAGTCTACAAGATTGAGGTCTGCCTGACCTGTAGGTTAGTTGTAAGTCTACAAGATTGAGGTCTGCAGACCTGTAGGTTAGTTGTAAGTCTACAAGATTGAGGTCTGCCGACCTGTAGGTTAGTTGTAAGTCTACAAGATTGAGGTCTACCTGACCTGTAGGTTAGCATACAAGATATGAGGTCTTCCTGACCTGTCATTTCTTCTGGACTTAGTAATTAAGTTTAGGTTTCCTCACCAACATTCTGCCTTGTTCAGGTTACAATGATTTTAAAAGAAAACTGATGCTCTGATTGTTTAATTTTTCATTGTATTCAGTTTTAATTTCGACATTTTTATTTATTTTTGTTGAATCATTATTTTGCATTACTATGCAGATAGTAAACCAGGCCAGTGTGGCCACTTCAGATTTCACAAGTAGTTAGTCAAGTTCCCAGTAGATGCAGCTAGGGTCTGAGGTGGCCAAATAACACCAGTCCTAATATAAGCGCTGTTGTCACAGTCCTCATATCAGGATTGTTGCTGAAGTAGACGTGCATTATATTCTCACAACAGTGTTTATTGTATATGTGTGTCTATGTGCGTGGACATACACACACATATACACTATTGTTTCGTGTCTAATCATTTTTTGTGTGTTTCAGGTTTAATCACTTTTTTGTTTGTTTCAGGCTAAATTTATATTTTTTCTGTGTTTATTGTGTAATCATTTCTTGTGTGTTTTTGAGGTTTAAATTTTATTGCTTGTGTTTCTTATCTAATCTTAATGTAGTGTTGTTTTTTGAGGTTCATAACTATAATGCTTTTTAGTTCCGTAGACACTGTAGTTTCTCTATTAGGTGTAGCATTGTTCATAGTTAGATTATTTCAGTTATTATATATATATGTCTAATAAATATTTCTATTGCAGGTTTAGAGAAACATTATAGGGGTTGGAATCAAAGCAGATTAAATTGCTGTTCCAACCCCTATCGACGCTGCAAATAGCAGCTGATAGATATATTTTGTGTGTTATATTGTTTTTACCCTTTGCCCTTACCCATCCCTAATGAGTTATTTTTTTTATAAATATGATGCCTGGATCCACATTCATTCGTCCAGTACCTCATTAGCACCTTCAGTGCAGTAGGGAGGGAAAAGCGAGGAAGGGTTGGAGAGGTGTCATACAAATTTTTTTTTTGTTTTAACGGAAGTATTCATGTCATCTGGATCCACGTTCTTTCGGCCAGTACCTCATTGGCACCTTCAGTGCAGTAGGGAGGGAAAAGCGAGGAAGATTGGACAGTTGTAATGGAATTTCATACTTCCGGGCATGAAATTATATTTCGGCATTTTTTAATTTCATGTCCCCCCTCCATACCCTGTGCCTCATCGTGGCGAGGGGGTGAAACGAACAATGTCACAAAGTCTTTAAAACAACTCTTATGTTTTACGTGGCCAGTATCTCATTTTAACTGCTGTGAAAATCCTCTAACTAAAAAGTGCAGATAAACAGTCATATAATTTCAAGTCATTACAGTTGGGGTTCGATTCCCGGTTCAGGCAAAATTTTTTCTCTTTACAATTGATTTACAATAATTAATTGTGTTCATTAATTTACTTATTTCTATCATAGTAATAGCTTTAGCTTCTCAATATTAATTTAATAAATAATGCTATAGCTGTGTGGAGTCCCTTCATGTCTTCTTCAGGTAGAAGCCATTCATTGTGTATTTGTGAATGATGATTCATTGCAATTGAATGTGGGACCAGTAGAGTAAGGTAAAGGAAGGATTTCTGCTTGGATGGGAATGAAGCCTGAATTAGCTCAGTGGACAGAGCATTAACACGGAAAGCATTACAATCTGCGTTCCTACCTCCCCACATGGGATTAAGATTCCCTCTTGTGGGATTCAATTAGCATAAATTTGTTATGTGTTATGTTTATTTCCCTGTGAATATCAATGAGTGACAAATAGTTGCAACGTCACCTCAAAGAGAGATCTAGTAAGCAACTAAATAATTAAAATTAAAAAATAAAATTATTTTCACCTCACCTCATATCTTGTCTTCTATTTAGATCGATTTCAAAATCTAGACTGCTTCATCATCAGTAATTTTATGATCATTACTCCATCTGTTGGTGGATTGATGAACCTCTGAATCAAATTAACTTCCCTGGGAATTTCAAACTTCAATTAGTTTTCTTTCAAGAAGCTGTTGTGAAGTTCCATCTACAAACAACACGACATTCTTGCCAACATCTGTCTCGCTTTGGAATACTTCAAGCGCCCACCTTCAAGTTTTGTAATCTGTATGAAGATATGGACAGGGAACACTTAATGCGCTGCCTGGCTCTCCGCAGTACTTCTGAGACCAGAAAAATTGCGAAGCCAGATCCATGATAATGAATCAGATGAACAAATAACATTTCTGTTAATTAATAGTGAGTGGAGAACATATTTTTAATGACTCACCTCATATATTTTCAAATATCTTTGATACCGGCGGTTTCAAAGATATTTGAAAATATATGATGTGAGTCGTTAAAAATATGTTCTCCACTCACTATTAATGATGTAACCTCATAATGTTTACTTCCCAATATTAATTTAAATATATTTCTGTTAATGTTTAAATACCATTAGATAGATAAATAAATAAATAAGTTTTCTTTCTCTTTTTAAATGCAGATTTTTTTCCCCCCAAAACCTTGAAGAAGAAAATAAAATTAATTTTGAAATTCTCGGGGAAGCTGATTTGATTCGAAGATTCAACGGTCCACCAACAGATGGAATAAGCAGCAGTGCTCCTGTACAACAACATCGGTCATAAAATGACTTATGATGAAACAGCCTAGGTTTTGAAACTGATCAAATTATAAGACAGGATATGAGGTGAGGTGAAAAGAATTTTATTTTAAATTAAACCTCATAGTGATGTTTTCTACAATAAAATAATACTCTGATGGGAAGGCAGATACCTCTGTAGGCCTTAGGAGACCATAGTGTAGTAGGTCAATACTCCCACTTTTCTAGAGAATTGGTACTTGATATCAACTGGGTTGTCAGCCCTGCATGGCAGCTACCTTTACCCCCAGAATTTAAGTCTGATACTTATTTCAATTGTCCCGTGCCATAGCTGAGTCATTAAGGCAAGAAGCCTTGGCACAGAGCTACATGACTTGCGCTGGTTCAAGTCTCCATGGGGGAAGAAATTTTCTTATGGAATTTCGGCCAGTATGGGACCGGTGCCCACCCAGCATCGTGAGGCATTTGGGTAGCTACAATAAGTAGCGACTCCAGATTGAGAAGACCAGCTATAACGGCTGGGGGGGCCCGACATGTTGACCACATGTCACCCCTACACTGGCTAGATGATCGTCTACATCTGTGATTAACACGTGGATGTGAGACCAGCAGCCGAATGGTAGGCCAAGGGCCTTCTAGGCCTGTTGCTCTTGGAGGAGGAGACATTTCAGTTAGAGGCTCAGTCGACCCCTACGGCAATGGTGCTGCCAGAAGTTTTGGGTCAAGTTAAAAATCCTGATCCCACTGGTACTCGAACCCTCAAGCTTCAAGATTGAGGGTTATTGCCTTAGCCATCTACAGTAAATAATGTTCCTGTTAGCTTCGAGGTCCTGTGCTGTAGCATAGTGGTTAAGGCAAGATGCCTTGGTGCAGAGTTTATGGGACTTGCGCTGATTCAAGGCTCCATGGGGAGAGAAATTTTCTCATGAAATTTTAGCCAATATGGGACCAGTGCCCACCCAACATCATGAGGAATTTGGGTAGCTACAATAAATAGCAGCTCCAAGTTGAGAAAACCACTATAACATGTTGACCACATGTGACCCATACACTGGCTGGATGATCGTCTACCTCTGTGATTAACACAAGTGGATGTGAGGCAGCAACCAGCTGGTAGGCTAAGGGCCTTCTAGTCCTGTAGAACAGTGGAGTTTGTTTTTTGTGAGGCTCATGGTTTTGAGTTATTGTATGTCTCTTTTTGAAAAAGTCTGAATTCAAAATAAAATAATCAATTGAGTTGGTGTTTACTTGATGAAAATCCATATTTATTAATTAAATAAAAATAAAACATAGTTTTATTTGATTTTCATATTTATTAAGATATAATTCAGTGACAGCTGTTTTGGTACACTGTACCTTCTTCAGACATGTTAACAAATTATGAATTGTGTTCCAACTGATCTAAGCAACAATACAACAATATTTATTAAATTTAACAAAGGGGATTCATTCAAATCAAGTTGAGAATTTAACTGTTTGTTATTACTTTTCAATTTAATTATTTCTACAGCCTCCAAAAGATCTAACTTCTTACCCTTATCACAAACATGTAAAATTTCAAAATTTGGATCGAAACAATGATTAAATTGGAATAGGTGGTTAGCATATTTTGAATATTCTAAATTTCTGTTATGTGCTCTCATGTGTTCCTTTATCCGAGAGATAAAAGGTCTACCAGTTTTGTCCTATATAGACATTGTCACATGTTAAAATTATCAGGTGTATATAAATTGAAGTGTGGCACATGTGACAATTTCTATATAGGACAAACTGGTAGACCTTTTATCTCTCGGATAAAGGAACCCATGAGAGCACATAACAGAAATTTAGAATATTCTAAATATGCTAACTATCTATTCCAATTTAATCACTGTTTCGATCCAAATTTTGAAATTTTACATGTTTGTGATAAGGGTAAAAGTTAGATCTTTTGGAGGCTGTAGAAATAAATAAATTGAAAAGTAGTAACAAACTGTTAAATTCTCAACTTGATTTGAATGAATCCCCTTTGTTAAATTAAAAAATTTAAATAAATATTGTTGTATTGTTGCTTAGATCAGCTGGAACACAATTCATAATTTGTTAACATGTCTGAAGAAGGTACAGTGTACCGAAACAGCTGTCACTGAATTATATAATAAATATGAAAATCAAATAAAACTATGTTTATTTTTATTTAATTAACAAAATAAAATAGTTTTCAATTTTCAAAGGAAACTCTTCAATTTTTAAAATAATATTATTGAGATATTTTAATTAAAATTATAGTGGGAGGAAACGCTATGAGCTATTTTATATTAATAAATAAGTTGGAGAAAAGTTTTAACATCTCACCTCACAAAGTTGCATGTCTTCACGATACCAGTTTCAAAAGTATAGTATTACTTCCATCTTCAGTCAAATTCCCTTGACTGAAGATGGAAGTAATACTATACTTTTGAAACCAGTATTGTGAAGACACGCAACTTTATGAGGTGAGATGTTAAAACATTTTCTCCAACTCATTTATTATTGAGATAATTACAAAAATCATACATTAGAATATCTCTATGGAGAATATAAATGGAGAAAAATACACCATATATCTCCTGCTGGTCTAGAATTAAAAATTTATAAACCTCAACATAAATTTAATGTTTTATTTTGAAAAATTGTCACTATTCCCATGCATTAATTAGTTTAGTGTTCATAACTTTTAGAAAATGCAGTAAAAAATTTCAACCCTTTAGCTTAAAATTGTAGATGCTATTTTGTTTTGAATTTGCAGAAATGCAGTGAAAATAAAAATGTGGGAAAAACCAGTCTAAACATTTCCATGCAGTTAAAATAGAGACACTTGCTCACATCCTTCTAATATGACATAATTAAGTAGATTTAGATGTGTTCTAGAGCATTGAAATTCTGGAAAAATATGTTTTAATTTTGACAAAAATGGCCAAATTTGATTATTTAATTAAAATTCATTTAATAAATATTTTTAGTTGATAGTATGTTGAATAAAATTGTTTTTGTATTTATTAAAGCTTCGTATTCCTTGCGTAAAATAACGCTGAAATGGCCTGAATATTCAGCCGGCCTAAAATATGAGCTATGCAAGTTGTGACATTGTTTGGCTAAGCAGGGTGAAATTAACAAGATTTAATAATTATTTTGTGTACCATTGAAGTAACTGTTCGAAGTTATAGTAATTATGAAGAAACATTGTATGAACGATTAAATAATAAATTAATGATAAAAGAGATCCGGGGTTCGAATCCTGGTCTGAGCATTAATTTTTCTTTCTAAAATTAAACTAAGTCCAATTCTGGAAAATGTTAATTTAAAAATATAACATCAAGATAAACTGAACTACTTAATCATTCTTGTTCATTTGAACATGTTTCGATGTACCATGTATACCATCATCAGCTTTTCCAGACTCCAGATTCATCTAATTTATTAAGAAGAATCTCATAATGTTATTTCCTATTGTAATTTATTAATTTCCTTTACAAAGTAATAATGTTAATAGCTAGTTTTCATTTCAATGATTTTTGGTTTATAAAAAATATATATATAATTTTGTTGTAATATTTTATTTGTCTTTGGACAGCTATCAGCATTACAAACAATAAATAAACAGCAGAACAATAACATGATCAAGAATCAGATAGTTTATAAATTAAAATAACCTAAAAATTCATTTAACATGACTATTTAACTCATGCCCCAAATGGGAGTCAATGACCAATCACGTTTCAATGATTTCTGTTTTACAACCAATCAGAGTCGTGTTTCACGAAATATTTATCAGTGTTAAATTACCATATTAAAGAATTCCTCCTTTTTAATATTCTGAACAGGTCTGACCATTATTTTACAGTGACTGGGCCTGCAAGAAATACGGCTACCAGATTGTATATATAGTGCATAATGTCAACACATAGTGCTTGCAGGTGTTAATATAAAAACATTTGTAGCAATTTATTATACCACCAAAAAAGAAACCACTGTTTGCACTTTCTTAAATGTATTTTTTCCCAGGTAATATCCACAAAAATATAATTGTCATATTTACATCATACGACATCAGAAATGAACTAATATACAATTTGATGTTTCATTTTTTCTCCACTAGAGAGCATTCTTACAATATTGCGTTCCTTTGGCAATAAATAGTATGATCTGGTTGCAGTGATAAACAAAAGAAGCAGATGAAGCATACCTATCGTTTCTCATTTGTTTTCAAACATCGCCGTTTACATTAAATATATAAATATTTTAAAATAACTATAGTTAAATAATGATTTGTGAGTAAAACAGCTTAATTTTAATCGTTAAATAGTCCTAACAAATGCCACTCTTGATTTCCAAATTCTCTAGATAAATTCACTCCTCACTTCGTGAGTCGTGAATTTGTCGATAATTTGGAAACACTCGTGGCATTACTTATGATAATCCTTTATGTATGTGGTTACACATTCCCTCATCTCTAGGTTCCCGAGTTTGCATCTCGGTCGCTCCATGTAGGGTTCATGGTGATGAAATGGAGTCAGGGGAGATTTATCCCCATTTTCCCCGTCAAAAACTTAATTCCACTACTACATCATACTCATGTATCTATTTTATTTTATTTCATCTGCCTCTATGATGGTATGCCATGCCTGGTCAGCCAACATCCTTGTAAGGGAATCCATTTTAAGCGGAAACCTTTTTACAGTGTTGCAGTGGCTCTCACTTTGCCTGCTATTGTGCTTGCACCAGTGGGGAGTGTGTTTTGTTACTATCGGCAAATGAAGACAGTTAGAAGCTACAAAATACAAGTAACTCAACTAATTTAGATTATTATAAAAATAGGCCTACAAATAGAGGCTTATTACTCACCATTCTTGTGGTGAAATCTGCCTGTTTAAGTTCCTGCATAAACCTTTGTTTATAAGGTCGAAATTTCAGCAGTCTGGTCGCTTCGTGGACTGCCCCTTGGATATGTTAGTTTCCTGCACCAAACATTTTAGTGATTTTCTAGGACTTACATCTAATCGCAACCGAATATCCTCAAGTTTCTCTACTGTTAAAACGTGCCTTTCACGCTTCTTCGGTTTGTCACAAACTGAACCTGTTGTATGCCATTTTTCATCCACTTCGAAAGGCACGTTTTTTGTAGGAATCATACAGTCAGGATATTTTTGAGAAAATCTCCGAAAGTGCCTTCTATGGTTATTTCTCAATAAATAACATTCCACCAAATAAATTCACTGTTCAACCGTATACTTCATTTTCGATTACTTTCTTATGTAACACATGACAACAAGCGTCCCAGTATGACACACTGAAGCAACTAACCGCTGGGATATTGTGTACAACTTGTATCCCATGCTGCGATCGTACTGCTCACAGCGGCGGCGGCTGAATGATGCGAGGTTTCGTCTTAAAATGGATTCACTGTATATCACAATATCACAGACCTTCAAAGTAGAGGCTTCTTCTCATCTCATCCCTTAAGCCAGACATGAGTAGACTGTTTATATTACAATTTTGATAGCATTACATTTATTTTCTTAAATATAAAAATTTATATTTGAAGAGAAAAATTTACACCTAGACTGGAGTTTGAATCCAAAGTCTATAGTTCTATACACATGGTTGCGAAACATGGACTCTTTCTTTAAGGGAGGAGAAAAGATTACGAGTATTTGAGAATATAAATTCTTAGGAAAATTTTTGGACCAAAGAGAGATAAACAGACAGGCAAATTGGAGAAGACTACATAACAAATGAGCTAAATGACCTTTATAGGAAACCAGATATAATAAGAACAATTAAGTCTCGTAGACTACAATAAGCAAGACATGGGGAATGAAAGAGGGGCATGGAGGCTTCTTGTAGGAAAACTAGAGGGAAAACCCTAGTTGGTAGACCAAGAATGATGTGGGAGAATAACATTAACAATGATTTGAAGGAAGTAGATTATACAGGGGATGATTAGAAAACATTAGCTCACGATAAGGATGTTTGGAGAACTTAAGTCTGCGCCGGGGATAGTGCCAGTGAGTTAGTGCTCTTTCTAACCGAGCTACCTAGGCCTCCAATCTAATGTGAATTTTTCTCTTATCTATACAATTTCCGAGAGTGCCAAAGGCTATGAACCATTGTTCTACGTGCTATTTGGCAGCTTGGTCCAAATAAAGGATGAGACCAAACTTGGAAAATCAAAACAAATAGTGAATCTAATATATAAAAATCAATGTTTGTTGGTTGGTTTGTTCGTATTCTATGCACAGCCATACCTTGATCCAATTTTGATGGGGTTTTTTGCAAAATGTTCAGGAGATCCCGGGATGAACATAGACTATAAGGGAGTTGTAATACTCAACCCCTTCACCCCTGAAAAATCACCCTTTGTAGCGAAAACGTGAAATAAAGTCCCAATTTTGACACTTAAATGGCTTACGCTGCCTAAACCATAACAAATACACCACATTAATGTACACAGAATTGAATATTTCAAAAAAACTCTACAAAAAAGTCCATGACAGCATATGTTTATCTTTTATGGATAACTCACATTAACCATTTTTGTCTTTCATTGATTCCAAGAAGATCAGGATAAATAGATTCCCAGGCAAGCGTGCTCTGCCATACCATTCATCCGATTGTGATGGGGCTTTTTGAAAAATGTTCAGGAGATTCCGGGGATGAACATAAACTATAAGAGAGTTGTAATATTCAACCCCTTCACCCCTAAAAATCACTCTCAGCTCAAGGCTGTTGGTAAAAACACATTAGCATTTATTTAGGAGTAGCAGCGCACGCCGGGTATTAGCTAGTTAAATAATATAATTCAAAATCAAAAATAATGAATTACATCAAATCTCTTAGGATTGGGTGGTTTGGTCATCTGATAAGAATGGATCAACAGAGATTAGTTAAAAAACTATATAAATGGAAGCCTACAGGAACTAGAGCTGTTGGTAGACCTAAGATGAGGTGGTAGGATGATATTTGGGAGGATTTGAAGAAGATGAGGGTGTCAAACCTGAAATTGGCAGAAGATTGAGAAGGCCAAAACATTAAATTTTGAAGTTGTAGTGCCTTAAGATGATGATGATGATCTGGCAGCTTCTTTTTCTCTTCAAATATAATTTGTCATTCAGTGAGAAATGTTAAATTTAAAAAAAAAATATCAATAAAAGTTTATGCTCATTTTATGCAAAATCATGAAAACATCACATCTACTTTTGTCAACTATGTGATTCTAATTAAAAAGCACAAATTTTTTTTTTACAAGATTTTATTCAATTTTACTTGTCTCTTTCTGTGAGAGAATTTTTTTTCAACACTTCCATATATCCAATCATGCTAAAATTTTGCACACACCTTTGGTTTTGCTGACAATACAATATAGTATACTCAATAATGTTCGGAGGAATAAAAGAGTTGCATGAAAAATCCTTCCCTCTTGTTTTCCATGCGACAGTTGGTAGCCCAAGAATGAGATGGGAGAATAACATTAATCACGATTTGAGGGAAGTAAATTATACAGGGAATGATTGGAAAACATTAGCTCTGGATAGGGATGTATGGGGAATTTATATGCATGCAGCCATGAACTTGCGTGTTCGATAATGCCGGTGAATCTGTTATATTCAATATTGTAATACGTTCAAAATGGCAGCTGCTGCAAGATGGCAGATTAGCTTTTTCTTTACAACACTCTTAATATTGGTATTAAATGAAAAGACTTGACAAGAAGAAAACTATAGGGTAAATTACATTATATGTTTTGAGACTTGTAGTATGATTAAAAAGTAGAAAATAAATTATAAAAAATATTTAAAACACAGCTTTCATTCAATAAAATTTAAAGTGAGAAGTAATTATTAGGTATAAAACAAAAAAGACTTAAAGAATACACTACTCTACAACCTGATTTAAAACAAAGGAAACAATTCAAGAAAATTACTTACTATTCTGGAACACACAGAAAATTAAAAAAACTATTTAACAAATTCAATATTACATTGGCAACGATTAACAAATTTAATCTGGGTAATCTAATAATATGAATCAAATGAATTGTGAATTCTTCTTACCTCATACTTCTATGTTTTTTAAAAACAGCACCGCAGTATCTGCGACCATCGTCACCATCATCAGCTGTTTTCATGACTGTCAATTTTTTCTTTTGCTGGTAATTATCCAAACTGCCATCTGGTGTTCTTTTGAAGGAGTCATTTTCTAAACTTCCATCAAGCTTGGTTAGTCCGGAATCTCGAAGTTCTTCAAGAATACAACAGATGGCAGTTTAGAAAATGACTCCTTCAAAAGAACACCAGATGGCAGTTTGGATAATTACCGGCAAAAGAAAAAACTGACAGTCGTGAAAACAGCTGATGATGGTGACAATGGTCGCCGATACTGCGGTGCTGTGTTTAAAAAAACATAGAATTATGAGGTAAGAAGAATTCAGGATTCATTTGATTCTCATCCATAAAACCTCATAATGTTAAAAATTCCAAATTTATTATATTAATCTATTAATAACTAATAAAAAGTAAAAATAGTAAAGGATCTGGAATTCATTAAATTAGTTGCAATGACTGCAGGATAGTATATATATGTGTGTGAAAAACTAAATGAATTTAGAAACTCGTATAAAAGAACACTTTAGAAATATTAAAAAATTATGAAAATGAAAAAGCGGCAATTGTGGCTCATAGTCTGCTAGAGAATCACAAAATTGGAAGAGAAACTAATTTTTTAAAACATTTAGAAAATCTTTGGAATTAAAAGTTGGGAAAAGATATACATTCAGAAGTATAAATATAGAGCCATGAATTTTGAAATTCCCAACGAGAAAATTAGATCTCGAAGTTCATAAAAACGACAACAGATAACAGTTTGGAAGATGGTATTTTATTTTAGGAAGTGATATTTTGAGGTTATTTTAATTAAATTACTTTTAGTCTTTCTTTAATATTGAGGTAAGATGATCAGACTAAAAATAATTTAATTTAATTGGAAGATGGTGTTTTATCGCAAAATTTTTACACTTGGAGTCCGGCTGAAGATGAAGGTGAATGACCACTGAAACCGGTATCATGAATACATGCAACTTTATGAGGTGAGATATACAAAAACATTTTCTCCAACACATTTATAAAAAGCTTACACCTCCAAAAGTACCAATCGTCCAGCACTGTAGCCGAGTGGTTGAGACAGGATGCCATGGCACAGAGCTAAGGGACTTGTGCTGGTTCGGGTCTCCATGGGGGAAGAAATTTTCTCACGGAATTTTGGCCAGTTTGGGACCATGCCCACCCAGCATTGTGAGGCATTTGGATACCTACAATTAGTAGTGGCTCCAGGTAGAGAAAACCAGCTATAACGCCTCGGAGACCTTACTTGCTGACCACATATCAACACTACACTGATTGGATGATCGTCTATTTCTGTAATTAACATATGTGGATATCAGGCCAGCAGCTGGCTGGTAGACAAAAGGCCTTCGAGGCCTGTCGTGCCAGGAGTTAAAAAGTACCAATCAGTGTTCAGGTTTTAAGGTTGCACATACAAAATAGTTACAGTGTTTGGAAAGCGAAGACGTCTTTCAGAAAATTATAATACATTTAATGAAAACAAGTAGGAGAAAAACAAGGCAATATTATTGTAAAATGAAAGATTAAATTAAAATGTTTCATACCTCACCTCATATCCAGTCTTCTAACTCGACCTGTTTCAAAGCCTGGGCAGCTTCATCTTCAGTAATTTCTCGTCAACTGATGTTATGTCAATCAGAAGAACTACTTCTTCCTCCCTCTGTTGGTGGACCGATAAACCTCCAGATCAACTCGGAATCTGCAGGAATTTCGAAGTTCATGAATTTTTTCTTGTTTTTTTTTAATGTGGATCTTTTTTTTCCAAATTGTGAGTTCTTTTTGTTTTTCTATTTGTTTAATTAGACTGACTTTTGTATCAATTAGATGTTTCTCAGACCAAGCATGAGCAGCTACTGCTGACTTTTCCACTTCACCATTTTTGACATTTGTAAGATGTTCTTTCGCTCGTGTTTTCAAATTTCTTTTTGTTTTCCCTATGTTTATTGGTTCACCAACAGAGAGAGAAAGAAGCAATTCTTCCGATCGACATAACATCAGTTGACGAGAAATTACCGAAGATGAAGCTGACTGGAAGTAAATATCAATAAAAGTAAATATATGATCACACGTAGAAATTCAGTATATAATGGAAATGGACAGCTAATGACAAATGAGGGAAATTTTGAGGAAGTGGCTGAATTCAAATACCTAGGAACAATAACCACAAACCGGAATGAGATGCACAGAAATTAAACATAGGCTCAATTCTGGAAATGCGTGCTATTATGCATTGCAGAGACTTATGATGTCCCAACTCCTTTCAAAAAACGTTAAACTGAAAATATATAAAACTATTATTCTACCAGTTATATTATATGGGTGCGAAACATGGACTCTTACTTTAAGGGAGGAAATGAGATTACGGGTATTTCAGAATAAAGTTCTTAGGAAAATTTTTGGACCAAAGAGAGATGAACAGACAGGTGAATGGAGAAGACTATACATAACAATTAACTACATGGTCTTTATAGGAAGCCAGATATAATAAGAACAGTTAAGTCTCGTAGACTGCGACGGGCAGGACATGTTGCGCATATGGGAATGAAAGATGTGTGTGGAAGCTTCTTGTAGGGAAGCCAGAGGGAAAACGCCCAGTTGGTAGACCAAGAATGAGGTGGGAGAACAACATTAACTATGATTTGAGGGAAGTAGATTATACAGGGAATGATTGGAAAGCATTAGCTCAGGATAGAGATGTATGGAGAGCTTATGTCCGTGTGACCATGAATCTATAGGTTCAATAGTGCCAGTGAGTAAGAAAGTAAGAAGCTACCCAGGCTTCGAAACCAGTCTAGTTAGAAGACTGGATATGAGGTGAGGTATGAAACATTTAAATTTAATCTTAAATTATGTGATTAAATTAATAGTGATTTTTTCCTATAAAAGTTCAAATATTGTAAAAACATTTTCTAAATTTGGATGTGCACATACGATTAAGCAAATACCCACGAACCGCCACTGATCTTGAGCCACACTTTTTAATATTGCCAAATTCCAATAAAAATAATTGTTGAGTAACATATTTTATGGGGTGACTACATATTCCAAGAAAACTGTTTTGTCCCAGTTTCTCAGCCATTTTCACTTGTCATGAGAAATAATACATTGGGTTCATGGCTGGAGATTTCGAAAGTCATTCTTTCATGTCAACACTTATATAAATTTACAATCATTTCTCAAAAAAAAAGGTCATGTTAGCACAAGCATAGAAGGCCCTTAGTCTACCATCCAGCTGAAGACCTCACATCCACATGTTTCAGTAAGTGGTGGACAATCATCTAGCCAGTATAGCGGGCTTTCCCAGCCATTATAACTGGTTTTCTCAACATGGACTTAATACTTATTGTATCTACCCAAATTCCTCATGTTGCTGGATGGGCACGGGTCCCATAATGGCCGAAAATCCATGAGAAAATTTCTTCCGCCAAGAGGACTTAAACAGTGCAACTCCGGTACCTCTGCACCAAAGCATGATGCCTTAAATCACTTGGCTGTGGTGCTGGACTAATAATTTACCAGACTAGGTGAATATGATCCTCGAAACACCAGATGAAAAATAAAATAGGAAGAAATCACCATTTGCGTGATCGAGCAAATGCTCGTAGCATTCAGCGATAGGGAATTAACAGGTATAAGAGAAAAAATTGCGTTTAGATTGGAGTTTCTCAGGTAGCTCAGTGGTAGAGTATTGGTCTAGAAAGCCAAAGTTCCTGGTTTCAAACCTCAGTCTGAGCGTATCATTTTTCTCTTCAATATAGTGAGATGTACATTTAGTTGCGCTGGTTTGAGTCTCCATGGGAGAAGAAATTTTCTCATGGAATTACAGCCAGTATGGGATTGGTGCGCACCTAGTATCATGAGGAATTTGGGTAGCTACAATAAGTAATGGCACAGTTTGAGAAAACCAGCTATAGCAGCTGGGAGACCTTATATGCTTATTATATTCACCCCTATACTGGCTGGATGATTGTTTACCTCTGTGATTAACACATGTGGATATGAGGCCAGCAGCCGGCTGGTAGGCCAAGGGCCTTCTAGGCATATCGCCCATGGAATTTGTGTTGAGGTATATTTTCAATTCAATCTCTTCTTTAACACTAATAAAATGCATATCAAATTCCTTTTAGATGAACAGTCATAAGATAAAAGTTAAAAATTAAAATGTACCTGTTGGCAGGTGCCGTCGTCCTCAACTTTGTTAAAATGGAGGCCTTTCGGAAGTTAACTTCCATCACCAGCAGGTTGCTGCTATTACCCGTTCAAGGAGTAAGCGCAGTTGTTGACGGAGGGCACTGCAGTCGTGTTTATGTAGGAATAGAACACTTGACACTGCTATCTATGAGTGCTGAGGGGAACGGGACGTGGGACGCTAACAGTGAACACTGCCTTAGATGACGTCACATGTAGCAACAAAGAGAGCTTCTCAATTCTTCTGCCTGCAGAGATATTTTGAACGACTAATACAAACACTTGGGGTATACATCAACGTAAACAATCAACTAGTAGCAGAAGCTCAACCTGCTGATGATGGAATTTAACTTCCAAAAGGCCTCAAGTTGGATTTATATACACCATTTTAACAAAGTTGAGGACAACAGCACCTACCAACAGGTACATTTTAATTTTTAACTTTTATCTTAATCTCTTCTTTATTTATTTTTTAACTTGTTTTGTTGTTTTGGTGATGAGCAGTTTTAACATGATTCAACATATTTTGTCTATATTTAAAAGGTCTACTACAAAATTCACAGGTGTACGGTACTTCCCCTTTATGTATTATTCTCATGTGCATTTTAAGTGCAGTTATTTTAGTGAACGTCTTTTTACATACACCGCATGAGTGAGTCTTCTCTCCAGGATGTTTCTCTTGAACGTGCATTTCTAAGCGAACCACTCGGCTAAATCTCTCGTCGCATATTCTACAAATGAATCTAGCTTTAGAGTCTTCAATTTCTTGTGGTGACATATGAGAGCGGAGATGTCAGCTCCATCCTGTGGTTGGCCAAAGAACCTCCAAACAAGGTCACCCTCCATCGGAATATCAAAATTCATAACTCTGTTTCTGTTCTTCTGAATATAAATTTTTTCCCAAATAGTCAGCTCTTTTGTATTTTCTAACTGTTTTAATAATTTAGTGTCTGAATTTATATTATGTTTTTCAGACCAAACATGATTAGCAACTGCAGATTTTTCAATTTCTCCATTTTTAATATTTCTTATGTGTTCTTTGGTTCTAATTTTTAGGTTTCTTTTTGTTTTCCCTATATATATCTTTTCACAACCCATGCATTCAATTTGATATATTCCTGACTTTTTATTTTTATCAGTTTTTTTCATTTTTGTTGGTTTTTATTAGTTTATTTAAACTGTAGTTTTTTTTTTGGCCAACCACAGGATGGAGCTGACATCGACATCCAGGTGGTGCAACATAATGCAACATAAATAAAACCAGTCTGGGAAAGCTGACGATAAAACAAACAGAATTGTTTTGAAACATGTCCAAGAACAAATCAACATTAATATTGAGGTAAGATGTCCAGACCAAAAATAATATAATACATACACTATTAACAAATTATGGCACACTAGAACAGATTCAAGATAAATAATGATAAAAATCAAATGAATCTTGAATTCTTCTTATCTCATACATCCATAATCAATTGAATTGATGTTTACTTGATGAAAATACATAACCTATTTAATTAAATAAAAATAAAACTTAACAGTTTTATGTGATTTTCATATTTATTAAAACATAATTTAGTAACAGCTGTTTCAGTATTTTGTACCTTCTTCAGACATGATAACAAATTAATGAATTTTGTTAATATAGTACATAACAACTGTAACAATGCAACAGAAATTTTTTTTACAATCCTATTATAAATTTAAAAGTGGTGATTCATTCAAATCTAGTTGGGGATTTAACAGTTTATTACCACTTTTCAATTTATTTATATCTACAATTTCTAAAATGTCCAACTTTTTTCCTTTGTCACAAACATGAAAAATTTTAAAATTTGGATGAAAACAATGATCATATTGGAGTAGGTGGTTAGCATATTTTGAATTATCTAAATTTCTGTTATATGCTCTCATATGTTCCTTTATACAAGAAATAAAAGTTCTGCCAGTTTGTCCTATATATATATATACATTGTCACATGTGCCACGCTTCAATTTATATACACCTGATAATTTTTTTTACAGGACGCATTGCTTGCTATAATACTTTAAAACATTATTTAATATATGTGGGTGGGGGCACACCGTAGTGTAGTGATGAAGGCACTGAGCTACAAGCCGGAGGGTCGAGGGTTCAAGTCCCGTTGGGGTCGGGATTTTTAAACTGACCCAAACCCTCTGGCGGCACTATGGCCCTGGGGTCGACTCAGCCTCTAACGGAAATGAGTACCAGAGGCTTGTTCTGGGGATAAAGGCGGCCGTCATGCAGGGCTGACAACCCGGCTGACATAAAGTGCCGATTGTGGGAGCCTTAACCTCCTACTACCCCAAGGGTCTCCGGACCTGTTATGGGATCACTTTATGTGGGAAATAACACCATGAGGTTTCTTTTAATTATCAATGAGTTGGTTATTTTGACTCACCTCATCTTTCTTGATTTTTATGCAGACCTGGTTTTGTGCGACATTGTTAAAGCATTGAGGTCTGCATAAAAATCAAGAAATACGAGGTGAGCAAAATAACCAACTCATTAATAATTAACTTTAAAACATATTAAAGGGAATTCCAACTAAATTGTATTGTTGAATTTGCTTGAAATAAACGAGGAAATATTTTTGCAAAAATGCAAAATATCCAGATGTATGAATTATGTGCATAAATATGGTAATTGTACAAAAGAAAACTTGAAACTGTCAAGAAATGTATGTAATTGTAGGACCACGGATTGCTCAAATGACATACAAAAGTACAAAAATGAAACAAGGCAAAATATTATACATAATCACAATACTTGGTGACACTTAGTTAATTGTAAATATTACAGACACCAGCCTCATGGGCTAGTGGTCAGCATTTTTGACAATTGTTCATGAGGTCCCAGGTTCAATTCCTTAAAGGGAATTATTCCTATGGTTGCCAATGGTCTGGAATTTAGATTAAGAACTCTCCTGGCACTTCATTATCATTTATCATCCATCATATCATCGGGGTAATGTAATCACACTGCCTTCCAGGCGCCCCAACTTCAGAAGTGGGTTACAATTACGCCAATGCCAGTAGAGAAACCAGAAATGTCGAAATGACAACCTGGTGCATTGAATAAAAAAACCTGTTATGACTGTAATGAAGTTATTTCTAGAGAACAGGTGAGTTTGCCATAGAGCAGTAGATGAAGTTGCCTACCTCTGGTTTAATGCAGGTATCTGGAATTTCTTCAATCTCTTCTTTAATATCAATCATTTCTATGTCAGGTTCTTCTTTAATCACGCATACAGTCTCCTCCTGTTAATAAGAGTAATATATCTATTTAACCTCACTATTTATCAAATTCTGTTTACAAAAAATAAAGAAAGCACCTCCTTTTAATATTCTGAACAGGTCAAGCATTATTTTGCAGTGACTGACTCTTCAACAAATATGTTGAATATAGCAAATAATGAACAGATTTCTTCGTAACTGCACATTTGATAATTGTGTTTTTAAATAATGATTTGATTGAGTTGTTTCCTAAAATAATTAATAACCTATAATGATGGTTATAATATACAGTTTGATCTGTTTCATTTTTTCTCCACTAGGTGCATTCTTACAATATTCTGATCCTATTTGGCAATAAAAAATATTATCAAGTTGCAGTGGATGAACAAATGGAACATAACCAAACATTTCTCATTTGTTTTTAAACATCGCCATTTACATTAAATATATAAATATTTTAAAATAACTATATTTAAATAATGATTTGTGAGTAAACAGCTTAATTTGATTTGTTAAATAGTCCTAACACTTGCCACTCTTGATTTCCAAATCCTCCAGATAAATTTGAAATCACTCTTGGCATTACTTATGATAAAAGCATCAACATTAATCTAAGTTCTGTGAGTTGATGAAAATTTGCACTGGAAAAGGAGTCATCACAGCATTGCTTTGGAAACGTGATGTCACATATTTTTCTCGTCACCCATAATATGAACATCTTGTCATCAGCAAGAAAATATTTTTCCTTTCACAATATGTTACGCGGGCGCGTCTGTTAAGCCCCAGCGTAATGATAGCGTTAGGTTCACTATTGTTTAAGTGGTCTTTGGCCCGAGCGGTTGGCCTTGATTTTTGGAGGAAAAGTTCTACAATTAAACATGTTAAAAACACAGTAAACGAAAAATAAACATAATTTATTGAAATAAAGTCAAACATAAATAGATATTAATAACATATAAAACAAGTTATTTAAAATAGCTAAAATCGCCACATTGTCAAACGTCAAAAATATTCAAAATATTAAAATGCTTAAATTTAGAGAGATGGAAACCAATCCCTTTAAATTATTCAACTTTGTTAGTTATTCTAAGTTACTAGGACCATTTGGTCCCATATTTGATTCTAAGTCTTAAAATGACCAAAGAAATGACAGATGAAGATATATTACCCATGTAGACGCCACCGGCCCGCTGGGCCCTGCTGAGGGGACCGCAATCGGTCCCGCTGCTGTACTCTCTGTCCATTCCAGACATACACGTATTTATACATATAAAATCATAAGATAATACTATCATAACAGTCCTAGCTATTATGATGTAATACATAGTAACAATTACACAGTCAAGGTAAGGATGATGCAACTTGGATTTGAAAAGGAATCACCATCCCTACTTTGAACCTTGATAACGATGTTTGGTTATTATGAAATGTTTAACAATTGATTACAAATTTCTAAACTACAAGTTAGGTTTTCTTACTTACTACAAGTTAGGTTTTCTTACTTTTTAACAAGAATTATTAATATATTAATATGGGTATATTATTAAATGTATATGCAATATATATATTACACTATCTTCTGGTATAAAACATCAGTATATCTCGCCTCTGTTTCCATCTTTTTGTCTTTATTTTTATGATATCTGTAGTTAGGCCCTGTTGTATTTATAATACAATAACTGTTAGAAAGAGATGGATAATTACGTTTGTGACATACACTGCCTTTCACTGATAAACAATGTACATCCTCATTTAAGTTTAGGGTTTTCACTGAAAATGTTTTAACTTTCTCTTCCCTTGTTAAAATAGATAGTTTTGATTCATAAATCATCTTACATAGAACTCTCAATGCTAGTCCTGCATAAATGACTTCATAATTGAATTATTATTTTTCAAATATCAAAACCATTTCTTTACTTGTTTTATGCCTCTACATTGTTCGGATAAGTTTCCATTAAGCACAGTGAGAATTTTATGAAAGTCCCAGGCAGACACCATGCACATGCACCAACAGGGTTTGATTTTCAAATTAGTTCGCACCATTTATAATAAATTTTACATTTTTTTAAACGATTATTTCAATATGTTTTGTATGATATTTAACTATATACGTAACATGACATGGCAACCATATTGATTTTAACGAATATTCTATACAACACATGTTCCAGTGTAGCCAACATGGAGTATGTACTTCACAATTTCAGAACTTACTACCTATTTATTTTTGGGGATTACATTCTTTCACAGGTTAGAGTGCTTAAATTGCATTAGTTTAACTTTTAGGTTAGTCTTTCACAGGTTATTTATATTGTGTTAGGTTCATTAAATAGCATGTATATGTTGGCTGCATCGCGATATTCCATAGAGTAACTGCTTCGTGTTTGTTGGTGCATGCATGTGGTGTCTACCTTGGACTTAGAAACATTTTTCACTGCATTTAATGGAAACTTCAGTCACATTGTTCTTCACCTATATTCAAGGCATGAACTATGACTGCTTCAAGGATGTTTTCCCAATTTTAACTACTCTATGAACAAATTTATTAGTTCACATTTATGAGCTAAATGGAATACTTTTCCAATAATCAATAATTGAAGTTATATGACCAACATGCACCTCTCAAAACAAAGACAATTAGACAACCTCCTGCACCCTGGATGACACCCAAAATAAGAAACCCAATTACTGATAGAGACTTAGCCCACTGTACTTACTTATGCAACAAATTTGACCTTAATCTAAATGTATACAAATGACTACAGAACAAAACCAATCAATTAATAAGAAATGCTAAACTAAGACATACATATAGACTAATTGAACCCGATATTACATCCTCAGAAATGTGGAAAAATCTGGAGACAATGGGCCTTGGAAAAGAATTTCAACAGACAAATGACAGCAGGACTAGTATCTCTATTGAACATCTGAACGAATATTTTACAAACATTAAGACAGGTAACACTATTACGATAGACTGCTCTGAGAATAGATCGACTGAACTTGATCCCACACGAGATAAGTTTTTCTTTTCTTACATAAATACTGATGGCATAAAGAAAGCATTGCATGAAATTAAATCTAAAGCCATAGGTGAAGACCATATCAATATTACTCTTATTAACAAAATCTTGGACATTAACTTACCAACTTTAACTCACATATTTAATGCCTCTATCATGACTGCAACATACCCTAACATATGGAAGAAAGCACATGTACGTCCCATCACCAAAATAAACTCAGCCTCTTCCCCTCAACATTATAGACCTATCAGCATCCTACCTACCTTATCAAAAGCACTTGAACGGATTATAAATAAACAACTAACCAACTATTTAAATTAACACAAACTTCTTGACATTTATCAATCGGTATTTTGGGCTGGTTACAGCACGGCATCCGCATTACTTAACATTACTGAGGACATAATTATGTGAGGCTATGGATCAGAGTAAATTGACAATCCTAACTCTAATAAACTTTTTCAGAGCTTTTGACACAGTTAATACAAACATTTTACTATCAAAATTTAAGTTACTAAATTTTTCTGAAAATTAGATTCAGTGGTTCCACTCCTACCTTACTGGCTGCCAACAATAAGTTATTAAGTGATCGTTTTTTTTTCATGGAGGTCAGTGGAGTGCAGAGTACCACAAGGATCAGTATTAGCTCCAATTTTATTTTCTATATACATCAGTGACATAAGTGACTGCATTAAACATTACAAATATCATATCTACGCTGATGACTTACACCTTTACATACATACTAGACCAGAAATGATTAACGACATAATTGAACAACTTAATGAAGACCTTGACTCCATAGCAACGTGGACAAAACAAACAGACCTTATTATAAATCCCGAGAAGTCACTAGCAATTGTAACTGGCCATCAAAGTCTATTAAACAAAATTGATTGTTCATTGATAATTTCTGTAAATATGAATCAAACTGAAATTCCATTTACCCTCCATGAAAAATCTTGGTGTGTATTTCGACCAAAATCTTAGTTGGCATCTTCATTAAGAGAAACTTGTAAAAAATATATTCAATCTTCTATTCCCTAAAACATTGTCTCAACTTTGATTATGCCGCATTTTGAATATTGTAACTTACTCTTAACTGACATGAGTATCACATTTGGACAAAGGCTGCAACGAGTTCATAATGCTTGTGCACATTATGTATGTAACCTACGTAAATCAGACCACATAACTCCAGTATTTGAAATGTTGTCTTGGCTCCGATTGGAAGACAGGCGAAAGATACATTGCCTCAGCTTCTTATACAACATTTTGTCCACCTCATCACTCCTTTATATTTCTACTCGCTTTCATTTGCTATCCTCCCAACATAACTTGAATACACAATTAAGAGAAAATTTAACTCTAGCTGTTCCTCTACATCAAACATCTCACTATTCTTCATCCTTCCTTGTTTCAGCCACTCAACTCTGGAATTCCCTCCCCTCGTATATCAAGGACTGCACAACTCAAAAACAGTTTAAAAAGCAACTCACTTTATATTTCCTTTGAAATATAATGTATAACAGTGTTCCAATGTAATGTATAACAGTGTTCCATGTATACTTTTATTATTACTTTATATTCTAAACTTTGTTTACCAAGCCATTTACTTAATCTAGACCAATTTTGTTACTATTATTATTACTATTTTTTTTCTTTCCCTTGTCAACTTTATATTGTGTAGTCTATAATTATAATTCTTATTGTATATATAATTTACCCCTGGTGAAGTGGAAGAGAAGACCTTACAGTCTTAACTCCATCAGGTAAAATAAATAAAAAACATGAAGTTAACTAATCCATTGGCACTATCAAACCAAGATCTTCATGACTGTACAGACATACATCTATATTCTGAGTTAATTGTTCAATCACTTTCCTCAAATCATGGTTTAATATTATATCTCCAGGATCTCATTCTTGGGCTACCTATTTTATGCTTCCCCTCACTTTTCCTACAAGAAATTTCCTTGTCCCTCTTACTTTTCCCCCCATCAATGTTACATGTTCTGTCCATTGCAATTTTATGAAATTGTTAACATTATTACATGAATAAACATATATTTGCATAGAAGAGGTGCATTTCTCTTCTCTGCTTTTTTAACGGTTAAACTGAAGAAATTTTCTAAATGCAATAAAAGTAGTTAATTTAATCTGTAATTTAAATACTGGATATTTTATGATGAAATAGAATATGCCAGAGTTTTTATGTTAAGGTTAGAGGTTACTTAGTGCAAAAGCGTCATAAGAATGCAACATGTAGCATAGTAACCATATTCTACAGTTCAGCTGTTACTTAACTTCGTTATGTCATTTATAATACATATTACAATATTTAAAAATAATTCATCCCAACTATTCTTCGACATAATATATGTAAAATACCAGCGTACCATAGGTCTATTTAATAAGCGTATGTTTATATAAGTATGTGAATTACGAAATATATTATTTTAAAATGCTTGTAAGTAACCAATAATATGAGGTGAGCTGTAAAATCTGATTGATTAATATTATTCGAGGCATTATTTAAAATGTGGAATTACAAACGCCGAAAGTGACCTTGATTATCAAGGAAAGGTTCAAATAAAAATAGAGATATCATTTAATAATCATTTATTTATTTTAGACATATGAACAAAATAATAATAATAATAAACAATAAGAGAATTTAAGTAATTATGAAGAATTAATGCATTGAGATTTTTTAATTTCTTTCCCTACATATTTACCAACAAAATTTGGTCCCTTACAAAAAAGGTAATTAAAAATTACAGGTATCTTACTGTTCTTAACATATGATCATCTCAATCAAACAATGCATTAAATCACAATAAACCATTCATTTCACTGTATTGGTGGTGAATTCAGTTATCAATGACCCCTTTCCAGATGGAGCTTAAGAGCAGCATTACTGGACATTTGCAGATCTGAATAGAAAGAAGAAAAAAAAGTTATACAAAGTACGTACTGTAATGGACACTACATAGTTTTTTAATCTTTATAAACGTACTACAGTTATATGAACATGAAAAAATACAGAAATCCTACGTATTATTTCAACAGAACCATAAAATAAGCTATAAAAGAACTGGTAGAAAATAAACATTCTCCTATCTAAAAATATCAGTTCTTTTGCTGAAATAAAAAAATTATAAAACAAGTACCGTAGTTATAATTAAATATTCCTTCATTGTTTTTTTAAGTTTTAATTAATGTAATATGTTTTCAGTCTCAAGTACACATTCTGGGGTTCAAGTTACAATATATATATATAAATTCAATATATGGTTATCCTTCGATAGCAGACAGTTATCTAGTATGGCTTGCTATGTCTTACGTAACTTTACTCGCTCTATTAACATCGTCTTTCAGAGGTTGACCAAGATATAGACAAGGTCTGAAGAACAAGTTAAGGAGAATGTCTAGAAAAGGGTAATTCAATGGATGGAAATTATGGAAGAGTAGACATGGAATAACCAAGATAGATAGAGAATCTTATCCAAAACTTGATCCCAGAACAATGACAGGTGGCTAGATGAAGAATAATAATTCAATATAATTACATCAATGTACCTATCACTAAGAAAAATAAGTTACTTAAAATCGTATTATTTCTAACATTATACAAAAGCATGTTTGCCCCCTAAAATTTCTGTATGCACTATATAGGCTAACAATCATACACAGGAAGATGTTCCACTAGATCATGTATGTAATGGAACAGTCGCATAAGAATCTTGTATTATGCGCAGGAAAAATATTAAGAATTTTAACAAGCATTAGATTTTTTTTATAAAAGTAGGAAATGTAAATAAAAACAAAACCTTAACCTAATAATTCCGTAAAAGTAATTTAAGGAATTTTAAAAATTCCGTGACCTAATGGAAACATGAGCCAATTCATATATTTTAATATTTATTTTAATGTATTTACGTACAAGTAATACTTACTAGAAAATATTCTTTTAACAGAAAATTAATTCCTTCTAATTAAACAATCAAAAATTGATGCACGATGCTCCTACATTTTAAAATACGCAGCCAACATAATAGAATAAAATATACAGTTTATTATGATATAAATAAAATAAACTAGGTATAAAAATTATTCAAAGCTAATATTACATGGAATAGTTTAAACAAACGTTTCATCAAGATAATGTTTCTACTTAAATTAAGAGTAGGTCAGCTCATTTCAAATAATAAAAAAAAATATTTAATTCAGGGAGTCTGTTGGCTGCCCTGTCACTGTAGACGAATTTGCTTTTCGACATAGCGACTGAAGCGCCTCCAAGCGTTGGCAGAAAAAACTAGGCCTGGCATCACTCTCTTCCATTTGCGTTGGCCTGGGGTGCGTTGGGTCATTTCGATTTCCCATATATGTGGTGCCATCTGGTGACAATTCCATAAACATAAGCACTGTACGGTATGCGCTCCATGCGAAACCAGTAGCGAGAATGCGTCACGTCGGGCGCGACACGCTGTATAATAAACCATAGATCAATAACAAACTACAGCAAAGAAACTTAACATGTACATTGTAATAATACTATGCACATACGTGCGCTTTTATTTATTATTACAATTTTACAAAAAATTGCCGCAGCGCCATCTAATTTTACTGCTGCGAAATTTCAACCGTCGCATGAAAAGTACCCTATCCATTACCATCCGTTTAAAAATATAATTGAAAGCTCAACACAAGCAATGCTATTCAAAGTTAAAATTGGGACTTTGCCAACTTTCCAGATGTCTTTAACTATAAATTATTTTCAGTTTTTTTTTTTCAAAATTAATTAAAAAAGTTGACTAAAATAATTTACACTATTTCCTAAGCGTTTATTAAAAAAACTAGATGAACATAGTAGATAAAGTAGATTACTATTTATTAGGAAGTCATTGAAAAAGTTATACAACAAAAATATTGGCAACATATTTGTAATTCTTTTTCTAAAGAACAATTAAAAAATGCAAAATTGTTTACAAAGTAACATTTCTTGTATCGAACTCTTATAGGAATAAATCACTATGAGGTTTAATTAAGATAATTATATAGTTTGTTTCTAGATTGAATCCATTTTTATTTGCTGGTGCATGCGCATAATTTGGACTTAGAACATTTTCTTTGTTGCATACTGTAAACCTTATCCTTAAAAAATGGAAAAAGTGTGAATTAACTCAACCAATACATTTTTCTAAGTTAAATATCACTGTAAAACATTTAAAATGGTATGAAATGTTAGTGAAGATAGAAGAAGTACATAGAGCAACAGAATTACAAGAATGTAGTATGGAAAATCGAGAGAAAATTAATTTAAAGTTGAGGCTTATTTTTATTTAAAATAATTTGTAGTGGTAGGGTACTTTTCACTGTGAGAGGGATGAGTTTGGAACAACTGTGACGCACACTAGGCAGTTTGCCTAACCTGTGAAGTGAAGAAGAGGAAGGTACTTTTCTTACGATTGAGCCAACATGACCAGTCGCAAATGTTGAAATTACTACTGGGTCAAATTAGATGGCAATGCCTATCGTTTTGTTGCCATTGAGTGGGGCTAGTATTGTACAAAATGGACAATAGGCTAGGTCAAGTCCATTAGGAGGGTGGGGCTTATTTTATGATAAGGATTTCTAATAGCATGCTATCGGCGTGAAAAGTTAGAACCATTTCTATACAGCTGTTTTATTTGATATTGTCTGCATTTTATTAACTCTACTAACTAACTCTAACTCACTATATGGTATAGTGTCACTATCGAACCCGTAGGTTCATGGCCACATGGACATAAGCTTTCCATACATCTCTATCCTGAGCTAATGTTTTCCAATCATTCTCTGTATAATCTACTTCCCTTAAATCATAGTTAATGTTATTCTCCCACCTCATTCTTGGTCTACCAACTGGGTGTTTTCTCTCTGGTTTTCCTACAAGAAGCTTCCATGCAAGTCTTTCATTCCCCATTTGTGCCACATGTCCTGCCCATTGCAGTCTATGAGACTTAACTATTCTTATTATATCTGGCTGCAACCAGCGTATCTTGTCCATCAATTTTTCTCCCCCTGATTATATCAGTTCTGCTGGGATTTCATGTGAACCTGATGCTTTATACATCTTCAATTTTTCAATCGCCATTTCAACCTCTAATGCACTTGGCTCTGCGACTAGCATTTTTGCTGTCTGTAAATTATCCTCCTCAATGTCCTGTTCTGTATGTACATTTAATAGATGATTAAAGTAACTTTTCCATCTATTTAATATGCTCCTGGTATCTGCAATCATATCCCCATTTTCATTCCGAATTATGTTTGTTCTAGTCTGAAACCCTTTCTTTTCTATACTAATTCCCTGATATAATTCTCTGATGTTCCTATTTTTTGCATTCATTTCAAGATCATTAATCTTCTCTCTCAAAATATTCCCTCTTTTTACTCTTTAGTAACTTGGTGGTTTCCCGTCTAATACCACCCAATTGTTCTGAATTTACCTCATCTGGCTCATGTAACCATTTCATTTTTGCTAGCTTTCTTTTCTTTACAATGTCGGCACATTCCTCATCAAACCATTTCTTGTTTTGCCTCTTTTTAAACAACCAATGCTTTCTGATGCTGACAATTTAATAGTATCTCTTATAGCCTCCCATTCTTTATTTATATCAGTTTCTTCGTCGTTTGCCCCATTGTCATCTGAAGATTCCAGTACTTCAAATCTATTAGCAATTTTGATTTGGTATTCTTGCCGCATTTCATCATTTTTCAAGTTTTTTAATTCATATTTTACAGAATCATCTTTAGCGTTTGTTCCTCTCATAAGCGATAGCCGTTGTCTGATTTTCACTCTGACCAGATGATGATCCGAATTGCAGTCTGTCCCTCTAACTGATCTAACATCAATGATGCTACTGTGCCGGCGTTTATCCACTAATACATGATCTATCTGGTTCCGAGTTTCTCCATCTGGGGACGTCCAGGTGTATTTATGAATATCCTTATGCTGAAATGTTGTGCTCTTAGCAATGAAATTCTTTGATGTGGCAAATGTGAATAATCTAACCCCGTTGTCGTTACTATCTTCATGAAGACTGAATTTGCCTATTGTTGGTTTGAATATATCTTCCCGCCCCACTTTTGCATTAAAATCTCCCAAGATAATTTTCATATATCGTGAAAGGCTATCAAATAAGCATTCTAATTCTTCATAGAACTCATCCTTGATCTTGTCATCTTTATTTTTCTGTGGGGACATGTACATTTACAATTATAAAATCATGTCGTTTACCCTTTAGAATTATGTATGATACCCTATCACTAACAAACTTAATATCTCGGATAGCGGATAGGATCCTCCTTCTGACTAAAAAAACCCATTCCAAATGCAGGTCTTTCTGCACCCCCATAGTATAATGCAAAGCTTCCTGATTCCTGACTACCTTGTCCTGGCCACCTAACTTCTTGTAAAGCGACTATATCCAAGGGCAATTTATCTAATTCCAGTGTTAATATCTCTAGTGCCCCGCTATTGTATAAAGTCCTAACATTCCATGTTCCTAAGAACATGTCCCTGTGTTTGAGCCTTTGGCATGGGTTCCCTGAAGTAGTCCCCACCCAAAGAACCGAATGGGGGACTATTTGACCTCCGGAAAATTTTACCCCAGCTGAACCCATGTCTGCATTTCTTGACAGTTGTATTTTTACGGTGAAAAATCGTCACTCCTTTGACGAAGGTAATTTTTTTGCCTGGCTTATCACTTTCGACCAGTCCGACATGGGTAACCCTATCGGCAGCAATGCTACCGCCGGCATAGCTCTCGGGATCATTTAAGCACGCACTTGAAAATATTCTTGTTTGTTTCAACAACAACCAGGATATTTTATTATCAAATTTTATGTTTTTTATTACTTACGCCGTAGCGTAGTGGTTAAGGCACTGAGCTGCAAGCCGGAGGGTCGAGGGTTCAAGTCCCGTTGGGATCAAGATTTTTAAACTGACCCAAACCCTCTGGCGGCACTATGGCCCTGGGGTCGACTCAGCCTCTAATGGAAATGAGTACCAGACGCTTGTTCTAGGGGTAAAGGCGGCCGTCACGCAGGGCTGACAACCCGGCTGACATAAAGTACCGATTGTCTAGAAAAAGTGGGAGCCTTAACCTCCTACTACCCCAAGGGTCTCCGGGCCTGTTGTGGGATCACTTTACTTTTACATATATATGTAATGCCCTTTGTATGGACTTTAAGTATGACTAATTAGTATATTTAAGTGTGATTATTTATTTCCTATCTTTAGGTATGATTAATTTGTATATTTCTCTAACTATGATTAATATTTAACAGTTTTCTTTAATTATGATTAATAATTAATAGTGTTTTATTATTATTTTCCTTTTAAGTATGACCTATTGTTACATATCTTTTAAAAATGTATGGAAGAGTGAAGGAAGAGGTGCTGATGAATAGAAAAAAAGAGAAAAAGGGGCAAAATGTAGTAATCTCATGAAATGTGCAAAAAAGTGCAACAAATTATGTTCATTTTGCTTAATTTTATCGCCCCAAATACATATATTGAACTATTGGAATGAAAATAGCTATATTTTTGGAAAGGTGCCGCACCTCAGAATCCTTTCCTTGATGACATATTATCTATTGTGAATGTGAGGCCAGTAGCGAGCTCATAAGCCAAGATGTTGCGGATCTATCATGTCATATAGTTAACACACGAAGAATAAACATTGAACTGAACAATTTTGTTAAAAATTTGGTAGTATTTTAAGATTCTTGGTTTCGAAGTCCAAGGTTCAATTCCTAGAGCAAACCAAACCGATTTTCATCATTCATAATTTGTTAACATGTCTGAAGAAGGTACAGTGTACCGAAACAGCTGTCACTGAATTTATATAATAAATATGAAAATCAAATAAAACTATGTTTTATTTTTATATAATTAACAAACAGATTTTTTCTAGTTTTCATAAGTCCTAGAGTAAAATATGGATTGGAATTTCATTATCATGATGCAATACAATCAAAGATGTTAAAGCTTTATTAAAAGAAGAATGAAAGAAGGAAAAAATAAATATTAATGCTGAAACTAAAAAAAAAAAATATGGTAATTTAATAAGATGTTATTATCGCAAAGTTTATATATTCAACTTGATTTCATAAATTAAAAAGGAATGTAAAAATAAAAATTCATATCTTTTTCTAAAAAAAAATAATTTTATTTCATAACAATTATTAGTAATTTAGATATAAGGTAAGTTCATGATGGCCTATGGGGCATGTACAAAATAACCATGATTCTTATTCAATGGTATAAGGAGGCAGTGGAATAGACTCAATAAATTATGAAGTCTTTAATCTTTGATTATGCAGTTTTTAGTTAGATCCTTATCACTTATTTTAGGTATAAAATAAAACACACCAAGTTAAAAAAATAGTTTATTTATAAAAAATTATACAACGTTTTATAGATCTTGTATAGCTTTCTTGTAATTACTGTGTCATTATATAACATATATTTGAAATTCCAGTATTTTGTCATTTAGTTTTTTGAGAATATTGTACTCAAGGAAATCGCAAATCTGTATGTTTCAAATTTTCTTGAATCCACTGATCTGCACGTTCATTGAGCTCTGGAGTAAATTCTTCTTTCCAGCTACCATTTTTTCCTAAATATAGTAATACAAAATTACATAATTAGTAAAAAGATCTACAACAGTTTGGATTGTAACCCCATTAAAATTTTGATCTTTAATTCGTCTGTACAGAAAGTCAACTCTTAAATTCTAAATTAAATTTGTTTCTAATTATTATTCACTGTTTTAAGAGGAAAGCTTGTTAGAAAATCCAACTACACCAATCACAAATCCCACTCACTCCACAATTTATTTACTATGTATAGATATATGGTAAGCCACGATGCACTATAGATCGTCTGAACCTTAAAAGGCAGTACGGAATTAGATGTAGTATGTACCTCTCTCACTCGCACTCCTATATCCTGCTATTAGCTCCATCCTTTCTACTCCCGCAATGTTGCCAATTTTAAAAAATGCAGAGTGATGAATTTAATAAAATGATGATATGGTCATATAGAGAATTTTCCGCTCTTTTCTGAATGTATAAATTTTGAAGTTTTAAGTAATTAATATAATGAATAGTTTTGACAAATACATTATTTTGGCGCGAATCTATATTTTTGCAGATAAAAACTTGTCACACGATTGGTAGAAAACTAGTGATAATGATAGATTAAGAATTTTTTGGTGGGTTGCCTGATGTTTATGAATTATACTGTCTTTAAAAAAAAAAATTATATTCAGAAGAACAGAAACAGAGTTATGAATTTTGATATTCCAATGGAGGGTGACCTTGTTTGGAGGTTCTTTGGCCAACCACAGGATTGAGCTGACATCGACATCCAGGTGGTGCAACATAATGCAACATAAATAAAACCAGTCTGGGAAAGCTGACGATAAAACAGAATTGTTTTGAAACATGTCCAAGAACAAATCAACATTAATATTGAGGTAAGATGAACAGACCAAAAATAATATAATTATACTGTCTTTCCCTGGACAATAATTTTTACATAAGAAGGAAGCTATTTATTTTTTGTTAAATACTTGTTAAAAATTATCGGATGGTAACACAAAAATGTTACGTAGCGACAAACTTTTTTGTTATTGACTGTATGTTGATGACAAAGCGAGAAGATGTGTTTATAAATGTCTCAAATAGTTTTTAAAACAAACCAGACCTCAGTATCTTTGCACATTCATACTTTATCGAAGTTTAAAGTTTGTTTACTTAGGTATCACTTTTCATTTCAGACCGAGTGTGACTCTGCACTTCCTCAGGTTCAAGAGCTCGGTGTGTGATAATTGTCGAGTGGAGTTCAACTCTGAGTATATCTCAATTGTCTTTGGTTCATGTGTGTTTTTCATAAAATTGTTTAATTTCATATTTATTAGTATTCTTGTATTATATTAATTATGAATATAGAAGCTAAGCGACGTAGTATTGGCAAACTGAACAGTAAAGAACGGAATATAGTACTGAACATATTAAATTATTTTTTAAAGAAAACGAACGTTGCCCAGGCAGTTAAACAGACAGCAGAAGCTACCGGGTGTTCGGAACGTTTAATATATAGAATAAGAAAGGAAAACAAACGAAAGGTCCTCTTAAAACGCCAGCAAAGAAGAAGCCTAAACGAGCGAGTAAACAAAAAAAATGCCAGATTAATGAAGTTCGATGGAATAGTACAAAGCGGAGTCCGCCGCATCGTTCATTCCTTGTTCTTTGAGAACGTACCACCAACACTAAATATAGGCCTAATATTAAGCAAGGTAAATAGTGATGATACGCTACAAAATTTTTCGAGGTCTACTTTAAATAGATTTCTTCATGATATAGGGTTTGAATATGTAAGCAGGGCCAACAAATGAGCCCTTATTGAAAGGTATGATATAATCAGGTGGCGTCATAAATATCTCAAAGATTTAAACAAATTTAGGAATGAAGGGAAATTTACTTTTTATACAGATGAGTCTTGGGTAAACATAGGTCACACCGTAACAAAAGAAAGGAAAGATACCAAAATTAAAAGTGCTCGTCAAGCAGTAATTGAGGGTGTTAGCACAGGTCTTAGGCCACCTAGGGGTCGTGGTTCAAGGTTTGCGTTGGTTCATGCAGGGCATGAAAATGGGTTCGTTAATGGTGCCGAGTTAACATTTCTGTGTCAAAAGAACACGGCAGACGTCCACGATGAAATGACAGGTGAAGTGTATGAAAAGTGGTTCGCCGAGCAATTGTTGCCCAATGTCCCAGAAGGATCTGTGATAGTATTAGACAATGCCGGCTATCGTAGTCGGAAAAGCGAATGTTTGCCTACAACTTCCTGGAGAAAGAAAAGATAAGATTATAGAGTGGCTCAATCAAAATAAAATCCCTTTTGAAAGTGATATGTTAAAACGGCAGCTTCTTTTTAATGTGACTCAAAATAGAGACACTTATGATAAATGCATAATTGATCAGATGGCTAAATCAGCAGGAAAAACATGTTCTTCGCTTGCCACCATACCACTGCGAACTTAATTCTATCGAAATGGTATGGGCACAAGTGAAGAACTATATAAAAATGAAAAAGTCTCATTCAAAAAACAAGAAAGGAGAGATTTAATTTCGGCTGCATACCAACACGTAACAGTACACAATTGAGCAAACTACTTGAACCATACAAAGAAAATTAAAAATGATATCTGGAAAGCAGACGAGATTCAAGATGACGAGGAACCATTTTTGATATATTTGTCATCATCTTCTTCTTCTTTGCCTTCCTCCTTCCATGCATCGCCCACTGGTTCCGATTCGGCTAAACCTGGAACCATCCAGAGACACGGAGGAATTTATGGAAGGAATAACACCAATACCAGAGGATTGTGGACAGGCTTGATGGTATGTAACGTATTTTAAGTATTACTTTACTATTATTATTATATTCGTGAACAATTTTAATATTATAAAAGCTTTATTGTTATTATATTCGTTAAAAAATGTTAATATTATACAAATTATTAAATATTCAATTAAATATAACTTCTTATAATACAATATTCTTAAAAATTAAAATAAATTATATGTTAAAGTGATTATTTCCGATTGAGGGACTTTCCACTTTTCAGCGGTTTCCCTTTTACCAGCCAGCTGCTGGCCCTTCACATCCACATGTGTCAATCACAGAGGTAGATGATCAACAGCCAGTGTAGGGGTGACATGTGGTTAGCATGTCGAGTCCCCCAGCCGTTATAGCTGGTTCCTCAACCTGGAGCTGCTACTTATTGTAGCTACCCAATTGCCTCACGATGCTGGGTGGGCACCGGTCCCATACTGACCGAAATACCATGAGAAAATTTCTTCCCCCGTGGAGACTCGAACCAGCGCAAGTCCCGTAGCTCTGCGCCAAGGCTTCCTACCTTAACCGCTCGGCTACGGCACGGGACTTAAAGTGATTATAATTTCTATATTTGTTCATGTAGGATATTTCTTGATATAGACCTATATTATAAATTAAATTTATTATAACTTAATTAGCCTATATCATAATTAATTATAATTTATGATAATTTATATTTTCTCTTGTATTATAATGTGTGCATTTAAATCTCGCTCTGAGCTTTTTGACGTTTAATTCATAGGCCTAAATACTTGTATTGTCATTCGATCAGTAGGGCATAAGGTGAACTTGTATGAAAATAACAAATATATCGGACATTTTATGTTTTTTCACTCAAGTTTGAGGGGTTTTAAGAGTCTTGACACATCTGTTCCTTGTCTCGCACATCTTTGTCTATGCAGTAGATCTGGCATCAGCGCGCTCCATTTAACGTGTACTGACTTTTAAGGTTGAGATGCTCTATAGTGGTTAAGTTTCTTGCCTCTGGTCCTGAGGTTCACAGATTCAAACCTGACCAGGGTCGATTGATTTTTTAAGATGAAAAATTCAAAGGACCAAGTCCTCTGGAAGGGACTTAAAGCCATGGGTTCCGCATCCCAAGATTTCCAGGCTTGTAAAAGATTCTTAAGCCTGAATAAAGAGTCAAAATCCAGTATGATTACTGGAGACTCTTTTCAAACCTATTTAAATCTTTAAGGCAGACTGTGTTTATTTTTTGTAGTCTATTTAAGAATAGTTGTCCCGCATCGTAGCTGAATGGTTAAGGCAAGAAGCCTTGGTGCAGAGCTACGGGACTTGCGCTGGTTCGAGTCTACATGGGGGAAGAAATTTTCTCGTGGAATTTCGGCCAGTATGGGACTGGTGCCCAGCCAGCATCGTGAAGATTTGGGTAGCTACAATAAGTTGCGACTCCAAGTTGAAAAGACCAACTATAATGGCTGAGGGATGAGGGACCTGACATACTGACCACATGTCACCCCTATGGTGGCTAGTTGATCATATACCTTGGTGATTAACACATGTGGATATAAGGCCAGCAGCCGGCTGGTAGGCCAACAGCCTTCTAGGCCTGTTGCGCTTGGAGTTATTTAAGAATAACACTGGTCAACAGTGTTTTTTTTGCCCTTGATATAAGATTAATTTCAGATATATTTATGCTCACAATTCATGAAACTATCAATGATTTTGGATTGCTCTGTTTTTTTTATATTTATTTTCATTTTACACTACAAAAATCGGAAAATATGAAAAGAAATAACATATATTTATAATGTCAATTGTTTTCTGAAAAATTAGTATACACCGACGTAAACAGAAAGAAAAATGTCAAAAACCCATGTTATACTTCAGTGAAATGCCTTTTATAAGATTTTCTTCAATAATTTTTTAGGGGACAATCTCTTTTTAAAGACCAGCAGTAATCTGCCATCATGTGACGGTCCCATCTACCCTGCTACCTTTCCACCATTACTTTTAGATCCTGGTGAAAGCGCTCACCCTGTTCATCACTATAATTTCCCAAATTATCTGGAAATCTATCCAGGTGACTGTGGAGAAAGTGTAACTTTATACTCATATTTGCTCCTAGAATCTTGAAACTTGTCAACATGTTTTGCACAATTTCTTTATAATTTGGTGCTTTATAGTTACCTAGGAAATTTTCTACTACCGATACAAAACCCTTCCAAGCTTCACTTTTTGGAACAGTCATAACTTTGATAAAATTTGCATCTTTCGTCAATTGCTGAATTTGAGTACCATAAAATATTCTGCCTTTTAATTTTTACATACTGAGCTTAGGAAATTTTCACAAATATATTTGAAACATTCTCCTTCCTTGTCCAATGCTTTGACAAATTGTTTTATCATATCCAGATGAACATCACGGGTACTTTAATTTTGTCAAATAACTGCCGATGTGTGGAGTGAGGGGTGCGAGAGTGGGGATCACGTGATGTTTGTATGCACAAAAAAAAGTGCAGAAATTAAATCATGACTGGAAACATAAATTTTATTAGTAACGAGCTGTTTAATGTTTAAAATATAAGATACACAAAAATCATAAAACTAGAGCACATTCAGCACTTTCATAAATATATTCGTAAACTGTGCACTTGAAAACATAGAAATTCACTGAGATATCCAGGACAACAAAAAAAAGTTTTTTTTTGTAGAACTGTGTAATCATATGATGCATAATTTAAAAATAGTCATGTGCTGCAAACACGGCTAAATCATTGACATACGTTAAAGCTGGGACAAAGTAAAATATATTGTAATTAGAGAGTGGTAAGTGATATTTACTGGATCAAGAAAACTTTGAAAGACGATTCATAGTTGAATTTTTTTTTCTATTTTTGATAAACTGTAATTCACATGTGTGTATTGCATGCTGTTTTTTTGGAAGATGAATAATTTGTATTTGTAATATTATGGTATATTTTTAATAAATGATTGATTATAAAAATGGAGGTGGTATCTGAAGTAACAATCTTAAAAATAGAGCATCGGAATGTAAAATTACAGCCTAAAAAGATCAAGTGCTCAAAATCACTGATTCTTGAATTCATACATGTTTCATGAGATAAAGAAACATAGACCAGCTATCTGCTTATTGATACATAATGGAGTAAAAAATTTATAAAATTGAATGAATGCATTGATCTAGAAGAGTATTGATGTAATCTGTGGTAAAGTGAAGAAAATTTTCAATTTTACAGTGTTCAGTGACTATTATTTTGTTTGTTTTTTATCATAAGTAATGCCACGAGTGAATTCCAAATTATTTATAAATTCACGATGTCACGAAGTGACAAGTGAATTTATCTAGAGAATTATATTTAAAGAGTTTGCTTAGACCGAGACGCAAACCCGGGACCTTTGCCTTTCCGGGCCAAATGCTCTACCAACTGAGCTACCGAGGCAAGTTACGATCTAGATGCAAATTTTTCTCTTATATACGAGGGTCATACTGAAAGTCGTGAGCAACCCATTATTAAAATTCAAATTTCAACAATGTAACAAAAACAACTGCAGGATCATAATCTACAGACTTTATACCAGAACATTGCCGTTTTGTGGCATCATAGCTTCTATCATGTGACCATATGCAGTGTTTCCAAAATGGCAGACATCAATGTTTCGTTTCGACAGCGCGCTGTCATTGAATTCCTTGTCAAAGAGGAACAATCTGCTGTTGATATTCACCAAAGACTTCAATGTGATTACGGAGATGCCTGCATGGGTGCCAGCAGTGTTAGGAGATGGGTGAAACATTTTAAAGATGGGAACACGAGTATCAAAGATGAGCCTCGTAGCGGTCGCCCATGCTCTGCCTCCACGGATTGCAACAAGGAAAGAGTTGATGCGCTCATTAGAGATGACAGGCGTATCACAATGAATGAAATCGCTACAAAACTTGCAGTAGGACACAGTGCAGTGCAAGAAATGATTCGCAGCTTAGGTTACTGAAAAGTTAGTGCCCGTTGAGTTCGTATGTTGTAATTCCCTCGTGCCAAATGCTTTGAAACCTTTGTTTCTATCTTTGCAAATGGCGGCCTCTTAGTTAAGAAGACATTTATTGTGAATTTAACACTACTTTATAAAGCCAGTAGGGCTTCTATTGATGTTTTATTATTAATTTAACACTTCTCACTGAAGGATAGATTTCGAGTCTTGGTCTAGGCGAAAATTTTTCTCTTTAAATATAATTTATCCTTCAGTGAGAAGTGTTAAATTAATAATAAAAACATTATCTAGAGAATTTGGAAATCAAGAGCAGCATTTGTTAGGACTATTTAATGAATAAAATTAAGCTGTTTACTCACAAATCATTATTTAAATATAGTTATTTTATAATATTTATATATTTAATGTAAACAGCGATATTTGAAAACATATGAGAAATGTTTATTATGTTTCATTTGTTCATCACTGCAACCAGATCATATTATTTATTGCCAAAGGAACAAAATATTATAAGAATGCACCCTAGTGGAGAAAAAATGATACACATCAAACTGTTTATAACCAACATTATAGGATATTAATTAATTTCTGATGTCCTATGATATAAATATGTCAATTATATTTTTTTGGGACATGAATATCTGGAAATAATATGTTAAAGAAAATGCAAACAGTGGTATCTTTTTTTTTGTGGCATAATCAATTGCTATAAATATTTTTCTATTATATCCCGCAAGTAGAATCTGATTACATTCGTGCACTTATATACAATCTGAGAGGCACTTGCATTGTGGGATTCCTACATCTTAATATATAAATTATTATATTCAACCTACTTCTTAGAGAGTCAGTCACTGCAAAATAATGTTCTGACCTATTCAGAATGTTAAAAAGGAGGAGCTTGATTTTAACCCATTCGCCTCAAAAGATGAGGTAGACTCACCGGCAGTTAAATGGCCTTCAACTCAGAAGACGAGGTACACTCGCTTAACTCTGTTATATATTTAGCAATATTTTATACATTCCTTGGCAGGGTAATGTTGTGATCTCGATTACCGTTATCTTTTGTTTGTTTTGAATTTCTGAAAAAATAGGATAAATTTTACAGTAACTTAAATCCAGTTCTGGAGAAATGCACTGAGCATTTAAAACTGAAGCGAATGGGTTAATGTGATAAAATTAAATTGATAAAATCAAGGTGAAAAACGACTGTGATTGATTGTAATTCAAAATTCATTGAAATGTGATTGGTCATTGACTCCCATTTGGGACATGAGTTAAATAGTCATAATAAAATAAATAAATAAACCAAGATGGAGTATGAATTCAAATGTAAAATTAAACTGTTGTTGTTGTTGTTTTCTAATGGCGAGATTTGACGCTTAAGTCATTTTCTCTCTGGCTTCCCAGTACAAGCGAACAAGGTCCTTAGAGTGTTGTGCAGTTGGATTTAAAGCTGGACAGACTAGAAGGTGGTGTTTGTCCATGATCAGGTCCGGGTCTTTGCATATGACACATCTGTCGGATTGGAAAATGTTTATTCTGTGGAGGTGGTGAGCCAGGCAGTCGTGTCCTGACATCAGTCTAAATTTTGCTACTGCTTCTTTGTGTAAAATTAAACTAATAGATGTGATTATATTATATATCTGTAATAATAAAGATATTAAAAGTTTAAGGTTGTGATAAAAGTAATAATCTTCTTCTTCTTCTTTTTCCTTCCAAGTATTAGGCCAAGGCCTGTTACGATCCTATAGAAAATTTTCCATCCAGCGTTTCTTAGGACGGCCCAGTGATCTTCGTCCTTTTGGTATATAATTATAAACAGCTTTGGGGATCCGATTTCAACTCATTCTTTCTAGATGATGTTTCCAATTTAGTTGGTACTTAATATTTAATTTAAGGAAGTTATATTTTGAGGTTATTTTAATTATATTATTTTTTGTTTGGACATCTTCCCTCAATATTAATGTTGATTTATTCTTGAACATGTTTCAAAACAATTCTGTTTTATTGTCAGCTTTTCCAGTCTGACAAAAAATAATATAATTAGTTGGTACTGTTTAATATATTCCAAAATTGGCGTAGTCTTCAATTCTTTTAAGATATCGGTGTTCCTTTTCTGATCCCATCTGATGTAACCCGCTGTTCTGCACATGAATCTCATTTCACAAGCCGTTATTCTGCTTTCATGTTGTCTTTTTAGTGTCCATGCTTCACTACCATAGGTCAACACTGGTCTAGCCAAAGTGTTATATAAACGTAATCTGGTGTTTTTTTTGTACAAGGGATGGTTTCATAACTTGATTAATAATTCCCAAACTTTTATTATAACTAGTAATTTTTTCAGGGATATCCTTTTCATCCCAGATAGAGAGATAATATCCAAGATATTTAAATTGATTAGATGTCTCTAAAATTTTATTCTGGAGACAGATTTTACTTTGTATGGGGTCCTTCTCATGAAATGCCATAATTTTAGTTTTGTTAATTGATATTTCCATATTAAATGTGGCACCTATTTTTTGTAAATTATAAATTGATCGTTGCAAATCATTTTCGGAAAGTGCCAGAAGAGCTAAATCGTCTGCAAAAAGAATAACATCGAGTTTGAGGTTCCTATTGATGGGTATATATCCCCGTTGTGTTTTCCTCCATTCGTTTATTATTCTATTCATATATATAATGAAATATATATAATGAATTTCCCGGAAGGATCAAAGAATTAATCTAAAACGTGAAAAGAAGTAAAGCAGATGTAGATTAGGTTGGTAGATCTGAGTGCAAAATAATTGATTTATTTAGTATATTAACATTACTGCAAGACCATGTGCATGACCACATATCCCAAAAATGACATTGACTTACTCCGTTAATAATGATCCATTGAATATTTTATTGTTATTATAATCATTATTTAATCATTAAATTACCTTTACGGATGAATCCTTGTTCTCCTTCATTTAGTAGTCCTATCTTCCTCAGTATATCATAATTAACAGCTGAATTGTTGCGGAAATTTTTAATATCAAGATAATTTACCAAGGTAGAAATCTGGTCTTCATTCAATGGATCTTTTTCCAAGAACTTGGCCATTTTCTGTATAGTTGCAGGCAAATCCTAGATACAGTAATATTAACAAAAACTGTTATAATGTACAAATTGTATTATGTTTTAAGATAGTAATAAGTTAATAGTTAAATATGGGAAATAATATTATGAGGTTCTTAATTCGTAAATTAATGAGTCATTTTTTAACATCTTACCTCATATTTTATGTTTCTTCAAACACGGGAACTAGTTTTCGAGAGAAGGGTCTCTCTCATTTTCAACCGACATTATGACTACCGGATTTTCATTGGAATTGTTGGAATCTCCATCAATAACGTTGCCATCTGGTGTTGATTTGATGAACTTTGAGATGAGGTCACGTTCATCAGGAATCCAAAATTCATGGATCTAAATTTGTTCTTCTGAATATATATCTTCTCCCAAACTGTCAATTCCAAAGGTTTTAAAAGTAGGGCTTCTTTTTCAATTTTATGATTCTCCAATAAACTATGTGCTGCAATAAGCTAACTTTTCAATTTCACCATTCTTAATATTTCTGAAGTGTTCCTTAGTGTGAGTGTCCAAATTTCTTTTTGTTTTTCCTAAGGAACACTTCAGAAATATTAAGAACTGTGAAATTGAAAAGTCAGCTATTGCAGCACATAGTTTATTGGAGAATCATAAAATTGAAAAAAGAAGTCCTACTTTTAAAACCTTTGGAATTGACAGTTTGGGAGAAGATATAGGCTATATTCAGAAGAGCAAATTTAGATCCATGAATTTTGAGATTCCTGATGAACGTGATCTCATCTCAAAGTTCATCATGTCAACACCAGATGGCAATGTTATTGAGGGAGATTCCAACGAAAATCCGGTAGTCATAATGTCGGTTGAAAATGAGAGAGATCCTTCTCTCGAAAACTAGTTCCTGTGTTTGAAGAAACATAAAATATGAGGTAAGATGTTAAAAAATGACTCATTAATTTACGAATTATGGTAATAAGTATTGGTTTGTGTCCTCAACTCTCATACTATTGTATTTTTGCTGTTGTATGCAGGGGCAAACAAGCTTGAGATTGTCCAATATTTTTAAAAGATTATAGATTGCTAAATCATGTGGGCCTACATTTCTCTACTATTTTTTACCAGAAAAAAGTGTATAATTTTTCTCTTCAGATATAATTTATCCTTCAGTGAGAAGTGTTAAATTAATAACAAAAAATCAAAAGAAGCCTTACTGGCTTTATAAAGTAGTGTTTAAATCCCCAATAAATGTCATCTTAAACAAGCAGCTGCCATTTGCGTGATCGAGCTAATGCTCGTAGCATTTGGCAATCGGGAATTAACAGTGTATAAGAGAAAAATTTGCATTTAGATTGGAGTATCTCAGGTAGCTTAGTGGTAGAGCATTGGCCTAGAAAGCCAAAGGTCCTGGGTTCAAACCCCAGCGTATAATTTTTCTCTTCAAATATAATTTATCCTTCAGTGTGAAGTGTTAAATTAATAATAAAAATATCCTTAATTTATTAATGAAGAAATTTGCAATAAATCATATGATTATCAATTATATATGATTCTCATATGCAGCAAGACAATGATGAAGAATTGGTAGAATATGCTGCATTATGTTCTGGTTAATGACAAATTCAGTTTACAGCCAATAGCTTTGAACATAAGAAGTGAAATCTCAAAATTAAAAAATACACATATTCTTTTCTTGGATGAAAGCACATGTTGGCCAAATTGCAAATGAGAGAGTAGATGAATTGGCCAAAAAACAGGTATGATGATTTAGCATATACTTTATGTCCATTATCTAGAGTCAATTTGAACTCAAAAAATTACATAATATATGGAATTCACAATGAACATATACCAGTACCTTTAATGGATCTGTTACTAAGGAACTCTATTTTTTTTTCTGATGTATATAGTCACTTGATTCTAAACTTCATTCACTGAATTTCATTGTAACATAATTTAGTTCTAGACATGGAAAATTTATTTAATATTTAAAAAGTTAGATATTAATGTAGGAAATGAACTAGTGTGTATCTTAGAGATGGAGAAACTGTTGAACATTTGCTATTTAATTGCCCTAGATGCCTATATAGAAGATATTTACTTGAATTCCACTTGAATAATTGTAATATATGCTACCAAAAACTAATATATTCAAGAAAATGTGTTGTCAAAAACTTTTATAAATTTGAACCAACACTTCTATAGAAATCTGTAGGTATAGCAAACTCTATATTAAAATTTTAATTTCATGTTGTTAAACAGTAATCTTAAAATACTCTAGTATATTAAGTTTGTATACTTTTGTACAAAAAATATCCAGTCATATAAGATTAACTTCAATATTCATAGAAAACCCTCAAAAAAGTTGTACAATATTGTATACAGTGTTACCATAAAAGGCCCTGGCGAAATATTCTGATAAGTATTGAATTTATAATAAAGTTGTATACATACCTTATTCATTTCTTCATAAAACAGAAATAACATGTTAGGATGATGTCTTCGTTCCCAACCTTCATTGATGTGAGACCAATAAGGTGTCCATGGATCTATGAATGTGAAAATGAACATTTTGGAGAGAAAATTAGCCAAAGAAATTTAATTACAATACGTTTCAAATAAGCACAATTTTGAAGTATTTTAAATGCAAATACATTAGTCTCTAGTGAGTTGAGTTTTCCGTGAGAACGTGCAAAGTTTGAATTAGCGAGTTGCTGACTGATCATGTATGAAAGTAGTTTCTTTGTAATATTGGCAAGAAATTACCCAGAATTCTCAGCGATAAAACCACAACCGTTATTTTCGTCTGCTAGAGGAACGCAATTACGCTTGCGTCCTGCAAATAATACCATATGCGACGACGTCTGCATCGCGCAATATTACGCTCATTCTCCTGTTCTTCCAGTTGAATTCTTTGGTAGACTCTATCAAATTCCTCTTCTCCGCATATACCGAAAACATGATCAAAGTCTTCGAGGTCTGACATCTTGGACAAAGCAGCAAGGTTTCAAAGTACATCGGTTCCCATTGGGTTGCTCACGATTCGTACTCTGCAAAGTCACCTCGCCAGGCAGCTTAGGAATTTCGACAATTATTATCGCATGAACAGATTTTTGAGTATGCAAAAATGTCTTTGGATGCAACTTTCTCAGCAGAGAACGACTTTTACGGTCTAATGCGTTCATAGATACGACCCTTATTCCCTTAATGAGCAATCATCCATCTTTTTCTGGGAATTGCCAATGGTCTTTTACTATATCTAAGATCTTAATACTATATTGTGATACAAGTGTGGGAAGTGTATCTTAACAGAATCGAGAAGAAGTAAGAGAAAATGAACGAAGTCAAGTCTTTTTTTTTTATTTTATGAGATTCTGTTAAGACATTTCACACACATATATTACATACTATTTTTTGGATGATGTAACATTTTTTTTGGGAATGTCAACTTTTGGTTCATGACAAGCTTAGTAAGTACAATATGCTAGTTGCATCATACAAAATAGTATATTATGATGCAAGGTTGGGAAGTGGTTTTTACAGAAGTGAGGAAATGTTTAAAAACCGAGCAATAGCGAGGTTTTTAATTTCCAAGAATCTGTAAAACACTTCACAAACATGCACTGTACATTATTTTTTGCATGATGATGTTTTCAAAATAATAATTAGTAGTAAAATAATATCTTTGTTGGAAATATTTGTGTTCATTATAAACAACTGACTAACGTTAATAGTGTGGGCAATATTATTACTTGAGACTACAGCAGGTCATGACACCAATCAGTGATAAAATGGCAGCATGTAAGTATTTATTGTTTTATATTCTTTCAAATAAAGTTCAGTACATTTAAAATGCAATGATTTGTTTAATATAATGTATATTAACATTACCTTTTGGATATATTTTTGTATATACATTGTATGTAGTATACATAAAGGCGGTACTTCCCACACGTGGTTTGTAATATGAAATATTACAGTATAGTTAATTAGATTGGCAACCCCAAAATATAGGAAGTTAAACTTTCAATCATGGTCGCCATTGCTGTAAGTACGACAAAATGCACTATCACACAAAAAAGTACTTGTATATTAATGTGGTACTTTTAAGGAGATGAATTCATAGTAGAATGCACAATGTATACTTACGCAAATTCTTTTCAAAGTAATTCCAGTACCGAGGAAAATCGCCAAGATAGCCTTGAGTACGAATCAGTCGGTTTAAATGGTAGAAAGAAACTGCAACATCTTTTGGATTTCGAGCAACATATATCACCTGTAATTTATGAAACTTATTAAGGACATAGGATTATAGTTAAGATATTGATGTAATTATATTTATAGTTTTTTGTTAATAAAAACTTTGGCAAAGACTATTTTGACATCATTTGTGACTAAAGATTAAACTAGATTTAGGAAGTAAGATAGAATAACAATTATTTGGCTTTAGGAACCATGATCAATTCACAAAATCATCAGTAAAAAATGTAATTATTGCTAATTATAATTTAAATAATATTAAGAATATTTAAGAAGCTATTAAATATATAAAAGTTTTTAATTATTATGTGATAATGATTAAAAAAATTTGTACTATTTTCTTGTTCCTTAAGTACAATACTAAAAAACTAAGTAACTAACTCACTGGCACTATCAAACCTACAGGTTCATGGCCGTGCAAACATAAGCTCTCTATACATCCCTATCCTGAGCTAATGTTTTCCAATCATTCCCTATATAATCAACTTCTCTCAAATCATAGTTAATGTTATTCTCCCACCTCATTCTTGGTCTATCAACTGGGTGTTTTCCCTCCGGTTTCCCTACAAGAAGCTTCCATGCACCTCTTTCATTCCCCATTTGTGCCACATGTCCTGCCCATTGCAGTCTATGAGACTTAACTGTTTTATTATATCTGGCTTTCTATAAAGACCATGTAGTTCACTGTTATTAGTCTTCTCCATTCACCTGTCTGTTCATCTCTCTTTGGTTCAAAAATGTTTCTTCTTCTTGTAAGCCCATGTTTCCCTTAACAGAGATTTAGGCGCTCTGCCCCTACAGGGATGAATTTGAACCATACTAATTTAGTTACACTTGTTTTCGTATAGTTGTCATTTGAGTGGTCCATGGTCAGTGTTCCGCCTCATACTGATATCTAGGAAACCTAGGTAGTACTAGGACGGGAAAATTCGGTAAATTTTGCAAAGAGGCCTCTTCATTCAGGCTTAAGGATCTTTTACGAGCCTGACAATCTTCAGACTCGGGACCCATGGCTTAAAGTCCATTCCGGAGGACTTGCTCCTTGGATTTTTCCATCCTAAAAAATCCATCGACCCCGGTCGGGGTTTGAACCCACAACCCTTGGGACCAGAGGCAAGGAGCATAACCACTAGACCTCCGCGGTTGATTCCAAAAATTTTTCTAAGAACTTTATTCTCAAATACTTGTAATCTCCTTTCCTCCCTTAAAGTAAGAGTGCATGTTTCGCATACAAGATGTATTAATTTTATAAAAATAAGGAGATCTGTTCACTACCAATAGTATGATGTATTGAGGGTTTTAACTTACAATAGCACAGTAGTTTTCAATAACTAATTTTAAAATTACTTTTTTTTAGGAATTAATACTATGATGTATTGTGTATTTAGGTAAACTTTTATCACTCACCTCATATTCTTTTTCATCTTGCAATAGTTCCAAAACTTTTTTTGGTTCCATTGTCAATATTTTCACGACCATTGTTTGTTGTCCTGAAATCCATTATTTGTAGCCAAGTTGATTATGCGTTCTTTTTGAAAAAAGAATGATACACAAGAAAATAAACAAGTTCAAAAGACAAAAAATTATTAATCAAAGCACTCTTCTAAAAGAAAAAGAACAAAACATCAAATTCAAGAAATTCACATATTATCCATTGAAGCACCATAAGTTCCAAAAATTAAAAAAAAAAAAAAAAAAAAAAAAAGCAAAAGTTCAACATAAGATTGGCACCGAAAAACAATTTCTGCATCATTAGATTAATTAGATCCAACAAGAATGAGAAAATAGATGAAGAAAACAAATCAGGAATTTATCAGATTAAATGTGGAGATTGTGAGAAAATCTACATAGGGAAAACAAAGAAAAATTTGAAAATCTAACTGAAAGAACATCTCAGGAATTTCAAGAATGGGGAAATAGACTATGCTTGGTCAGGTATAAATCTTATCAAAAGAAAGGCTAAATTATTTAAAAAATAGAAAAACCCAAAGAACTCACTGTTTGGGGAAAAAAATCAATATTCAAAAAAACGAAAAGGAGAAAATTAATGAACTTTGAAATTTCCAGGGAAAATTACTTGATTAATTATTAATGAGTTGGTTATTTTGACTCACCTCATATTTTTTAAAATTTTTATGCAGACCAGGTTTCGTCACTTTTGTGCAACATTGTCAATGTATTGTTGATGCATCGACAATGTTGCACAATATCGACGAACTGGGTCTTCATAAAAATCAAGAAATATGACGTGAGTCAAAATAACCAACTCATTAATAATTAAGAGAAATCTCATAGTATCATTTCGTACATATATATTAAATTAAAAAAAATGACTTGATATTGAGGTTTTTCAGTTTACCAACAGAGGAAGCAAGAGGCAGCTCTTCAGGACGACGAAACAATGTCTGTGAAAATACTGATGATGAAACCAAAGAAGGTTTCGTAACTAGTCTAAGAAGAAAAAGAATAAGAGGTGAGTGATAAATTACCCAAACCAAAAAATTGCTAACAAAATTATAATATTAAATTCCACCAATTAATTGCTTCAAGTTTTATTAAATAAATTAACTATAACCATTAAAATATCATATGCACCATAGGGTCATTACTTGATGCTATTTACAAAACCCTGTGTCAAATGGAGACGCGGCTAGGTGAGTCTGTCGCTCTTGAAGCATATATAATCATAAGTAATGCCATGAGTGATTTCCAAATTATCGATAGGGTTCACGACTCACGAGAAGTGAGGAGTGAATTTATCTAGAGAATTTGGAAATCAAGAGTGGCATTAGTTAGGACTATTTAATTTGAATAAAATTAAGCTGTTTACTCACAAATCATTATTTAACTATAGTTATTTTAAAATATATATATATATTTAATGTAAACGGCGATGTTTGAAAACAAATGAGAAGCGATAGGTATGCTTCATCTGCTTCTTTTGTTTATCACTGCAACCAGATCATACTATTTATTGCCAAAGGAACGCAATATTGTAAGAATGCTCTCCAGTGGAGAAAAAATTAAACACATCAAACTGTATATTAATTAATTTCTGATGTTGCCTGATGTAAATAATGACAATTATATTTTTCTGGATTGTTACCTGGGAAAAAATACATTTAAGAAAGTGCAAACAGTGGTTTCTTTTTTTGGTGGTATAATGAATTGCTACAAATGTTTTTATATTAACTCCCGCATGCAGCATGTGTTGACATTCATGCACTATATATACAATCTGGTAGCCATATTTCTCACAGGCTCTGTCACTGCAAAATAATGGTCAGACCTGTTCAGAATATTAAAAAGGAGGAGCTTTCTTTAATATGGTAATTAGGCCTATAACACTGATAAATATTTTGTGAAACACGACTCTGATTGGTTGTAAAACAGAAATCATTGAAACGTGATTGGCCATTGAGTCCCATTTGGGGCATGAGTTAAATAGTCAATATAATATCCTTGATACCTAAATGACTACTATGTTTTTAAATAATGAACAGTTACAATATTAACATACTTTACAGCCAACATCCAGCAAATCAGGTGGAAGTAAACTGAAAGGAAAGTGAGTTTTGATGAAACGTGCAGACTTCATTTCTTCCAGCACTTGATAACCAGGACGACTTATTTTATCAATCAAATTTAACTTTTCAGGATCATTAGCATTCTGAGCTGTGAGCTCATTCTTTATACCATCATTCATAAACAAGGAGAATCTGAAAATAACACATACTTTTAATAAAAATTCACATGAATTTGTAGTGTTATGGAGGGTTGTTTCCGTTCTCTGGTAACAAATTTGGAATGTTATTGTGGCACTAGAGCCAAGGTCACTGTTCTGGTAGGTGAACAAACCATTTATCATATTTGAAGAAAAAATATATGCTCAGACCAGGACTTGAACCCAGGATCTTTGGCTTTCTAGACCAATGCTCTACTGACTGAGCCATCTGGGCGAGTTCCAATCTAAACACAAATATTTCTCTTATATATGTTGTCAGTTCCCACACACCAAATTCTATGAAACCTTTGCTTCTATCTTTGCAAATGGCTGCTGACATTTGGGAATTTTACATTACATTATAAAGCCAGTTCGGCTTCTTTCAAAGTTTCTATTATTCATTTAATACATCTCAATGATGGATAAATCATATTTGAAGAGAAAAATTGTACGCTTAGACCGGGACTCAAACCTATGACCTTTGGCTTTCTAAGCCAATGCTCTATTGACCGAGCCATCTTCAAATATGATTTATCCATCATTAAGATGTATGAAATGAATAATAAAAACATTGAAACCATTTATCGCTTAGTCTTCACATGTGTGAAAATAATAATAATAATAATAATAACAATAATAATAATAACAACAATAATAATAATGCTTTATTTTAGCTGGCAAAGGCTATAAGGCCTTCTCTTCCACTCAACCAGCGAATAGTAGAATTCTACAAAAATTACATACATAATACAATTTTAATATACTATTAAAATACAGACTAAACAAAATACAATGCTGATGTGATCTAATACTAGCTAATACTAACAAAACTTAGAATATAATAAAATTAAAATGATATAAAGGAAAATTCCTCTTTGAGACCATAATAGGCCACACGGCCTAATACTTGCATGGATGATGATTAAAATGATATAAAATAAAGTAAGTAGCTTCCTAGATGATCATTAATCGAATGCTCTATATAGTTGTTATGCAGTCAATGTTTTCATTGTGTCGAACTTAACACATTGGTGACCGACAGCTCTGCGTTCCACCCACCGCTGCTGGACCGGACAATTCTGTCAGTAGGGTGGACTTTTAAATTTTAAACCGCGCTAGCACATTGTGGCTTTTACATCAATATATTTACAGTCAATAACAATAATGCATAAGTAAATCTTTATTAGGATTCTCACCAGACCTTCTAGTAGAAATTGAGGGTTTGATAGCGTTGGAAACATTTTCCTTAATGTAAAGGCACAGTGCAAAAGAGCATATGTAGCGAGTTTCTTTTCTTGTGTTCACCAAAAATGCGACAAAGTTTGGAGGGTATTTTTTTCTTTCCAATCACAGTTGGTGTTAATTTATTTTTCTTAATGTCTTAGCCTGCCTGGTGGGTCGTGAGGTGGTCTCCTAGAAGTGGTTTCTTTTCTCTCTGTCTTTCCTCGTCTTCCCTGTCATCTGTTCCTAATTTCACGACTGCCAAACAAGAGGCTGTTTCAAGCAAAAAACTTCTGTTTGACATTTTGCTGTTAGGATTTTGAAATTTATAGACCCTGAAAGCATTAAAGTGTGTACAATTCAGAAGCCACAATACAACTTTCGGCTCCATTTCACTGTTTTTCTAAGGATGGAGTAATATGATAGGTACTGGTCAGCCCTGTCTAGATCCTTCACATACTTGTTATATTGAAGTATTCAATAGGGCATTTTTACAACTTTACTCCTCCCACTCTCGTGTTGCCTGATGCAATGTGCTAACCATTCTTACGTCTCTTTTATCTTTCCATGTTTGTAGCAAAAGGTCCCCCCTTACTACAAAAACACTTTCTCCTGGTTTGAGTTTATTTCCTGCTTCCACAAATGATTTCGGAAGCCCTCTGTTAATCTTTATTGCTTCGGAAACTCTCGTCTTTCTTTCGAGCAAATTTTCAGCTATAGCCACACTATTATAATAATTATCCTGTGGACACATTGCCACAGATATAAATCGGCTCCAGAACGCAAAATTGAGTTTCTTTTAATTTTTCCGCTCTGCAACATATATTTACAGGTTACATACGTATTCCGTAATCGCCTAACTATCGGCACTAAAATTCCATATTTCACCAGCCGTCTGTCATAAAACTGTAAACAACTCTTTCTGTAAAGTTGGCAATTTCATAAAAGAGAAGAGAGAGGTACAAAAGCAACTAAAAATTATTTCACAATGAGAAGAAACAAAATTGAATGCCTCATTCAAAAGTGAAGAGGCAGGGAAGCCATATAAAACGTAAAAACGGAAATCTCCGTGACCGGTCGTCTAGCGCTGGCCATTTAAACACGGAGATCTCCGTGGCCCGTCACCAATGTGTTAAGATATCAGTTAATTTGTATTTAAATAACGATAGCGATTGACAGTCCCTGACATGACTAGGAAGTGAGTTCCATGCTCTTGTCGTAGATATTGTGTAAGATTCAGAGTATAGACATGTCCTGTGTTGTGATATCAAAAGCAAAGAAGAGTCTTGTGATCTCGTTCCTAAATTGTAGGAAATTGATAGGAAAAGTTAACTCAACTAAAATCATTCTCTTAGTCTGTTTTTGCTTTGTGTCACACCTGCATTTTATTACTCATTTTAATGGTAAAATAGTAAAATTTTAAGATTATTAATTTTTTGGATAAAAATTTATCCCAATTGGTCTTCTCTACTATTTACTCTTCCCATGAATCTTGAGAGGAACATAGTGATCTTAGATATTACTCTATCTGATTCTGATCTTGGTGAATCTCCCAATGTTTTACCACCAATCAGAAGATCAGCCCATCTTTGTGTCATACAATAAAAAAAATTACCACATTTTTTTCTGCACCATGGAGAACTTCATTGATTATATATTGAATAATAAACTTAGAACATAATGTACCATTCCTTTTATTATTGTTGATGTTTTCCCTCTGCTTTTGTAGGAATTGTACACTTCCATAAAGTCATAGAAGTCTTGATGATTCTATTTAGTTCTGGTTCATTTGGAAGTTTGTTGAATTTTCACTTTTATTAGTCTTTGTTCAGTTTTTAACCCTTAAATTGGCGAAACAATAATTTTTCGTGCCAGTTATTCAAATGTTTCGGACCGCAAAGAAAACAAAATAATGTACAACTCTGTTATTATTGTAGGCTATATTATTATGTAATTTGACACAAACTTAAGTAATTTATAATCATTTGTTTTTATTGTATAAACAAAATAATTAAATAAATAAATGAAATAAATGTATCTTAAAAGATACATTGCGAAGTTAAGGATTAATAATTAAAAACTAATTGATTATAATTATTATAATCGTTCCATTGTTTCCATTTTATAATCTGGGATCTCCTCTATCATCATCAAATTTTGTAAGTAACATTTTTTAACATAACCTATTGTAGGTATAAAAACAAATTAGCACAAATAAATAAAATTATGATTAAATTTATATTTTCAAAACAGATCATTGCTTTTATAAAAATAAGTGGTATAAATCAAATAGGTGAACACTTTAATTTTATATTTCTATTAAAATTATTGTTAAAATTATTTATTTATTTATTTTTGTTGTTGAAATTAAACAACTTGTACTTACTCTAAAAAAGGAAATCTGTCTACTTGAGGAATTTTCTTTGCTGTGTCATAGTCCAGATTGTTAGCAATCAGCCACACTAGCTCTTGAGTCCAAGTAGTACCTATAATTGTTTTCATTAATATTTAAAGGAAGTGACACTATGAGGTTTATTTTAATTAATAAGTTGAGTTAGATTAAACAATTAGATAGATAGATAGAACTGAAAATGATACAAAGATATATTGATACTAGTTTTCAAGAAATCTACAATTATGAGGCAAGTTGTTAAATCTAACTCAATTGGACGGTGTTATGCATCAACCAGTTAAGCACAATTTTTAAAAAAATTGAGACTTTCATGCCATCTGTTGCACTGACTCATGACGTAAGTGTACGCACACTTTTAGCACCAAATCTTTAAATATAACCTTATTATTAAAGAAAAATGTAAACACCATCAATCCTATAAGAGATTCTATGTTTTGCAACAAATGGCTATGAAACTAGATCTTCATAAATGCTAATCAAAATTTTGCATCATGCGGATAAGTACCAAATGTTTGTGCTCTTAGATTGTTGATGCATGATTGTCAAACAAGGAAAATAACTTGCAATATCCAGTATTGTTAGTTTGGCGCTACAATAAATAGTAAATATTGGCTTAAACTTTAAACATATTTTTCTCAAAACTTACATAATGGCGCATAGCCAGTTGATGTATAATATCATCCAATGTATTAAGTAAGTAGGCTATCTGTAATTGTGTACATTTTATTCAAGATATAGTAATATTAAATTGTAATTCTCAGTAATGTAAAAAAGCATACTTAGTGTTTTGAGACAAAAACCTGTTTCAGAAATGAGTAAATTTACCTCTAGGACATTTTTATATAAAATAATAGAATTTAAAAATTTCAAATTCTGTACATTTTATGTGGATTATTCTGGAAAAAAAAAAGAAAAAGAAAATTCCAATCTTTAGCGTGAAAATAGTCTACACAACAATAAATAAAATAGTATAAATTGTTTTTTTAAATTTAATATCTTCGGAGATATAAACAACTTTTTAATATCACTTAATTTATTATGTGTATTTATTTGTCTCATGTAAATTCATGAATATTTTAAATTATAAAAAGATGAATAATGTCAAATTAATCAAGATAATTAAATTCTGAGCATCCATCTTGACAAATAAGGAAACACATAAATGTAGTTATTAATTAAATAAAAATAAAACTTAGTTTTATTTCATTTTCATATTTATTAAGATATAATTCAGTTATATATCTTAATAAATATGAAAATCAAATAAAACTAGGTTTTATTTTTATTTAATTAATAGACATGGATTTTCATCAAGTAAACACCAACTCAATTGATTAAATGTAGTTAGTTAACCCAGAGCTCCAAATATGATTTTATTGTATGCTTACCATGTCTCTTTTTGTTTAAGTTTATTGGTGGTTTAATTTAATGATAGTTATGTTGAACTGGGTTATCATAATACAATTCCATCCTAGCATTTATCTTGAGAATTGAAAAAGAAGAGAAAGGTTACATTTTAGATGTAGTAGCTCATCAGATTGATGGATTTGAACCTAGAGCCATTGGAATGAGTTTCAGTGAAATTCACTCAATGCCAGTAGTTTGTGATTTTCCCTTCTTTTAATACTCTTAATTATAGTTGATATCATCATCCGTATTATCATCATCATCATCATCATCCTTCACCAGTGTGGAAAGAAACAGGAAGCTACCATACCTACAATTCCTTAGTAAAGCTGCAAGCATAGCATGAAAGTGCTATGATTGCAGTGAAGGACCTGTCCTCAGACAGAATTACTATGGATGGATAGTTGATATAAACTAATAATATCTTTCAAATTTACCAAACAATAGAGGCAATGGCTAGTAAAAGAAAACCATGTTTTGTTATTTAGAATCTTTTAACTTTACTATCTAACCTCTCTTGGTTAACTCTTGTTTTTTCGACCCCGTCGCTATTAGGGCATCCGAGGGCTAGGGAGTCTTTCCTTTCTTCCATTTCTTCTTTCCTTTATTTTCTTTTCTTCTCCAGAAAAGCCTGACCAGAGGCTATAAGATGGCAGGCCCATCACTGGTCTTGCCTTCCTTTGGCCAGCAACCAATCGAAGGGACTATTATTATGCTTTCAAGTCTTATACGAGAATTTTCCGGAAGAAGCTGGAGGGAAAATTTTCTATAGGATCGTAACAGGCCTTGGCCTAATACTTGGAAGGAAGAAGAAGAAGAAGAAGAAGAAGAAGAATATATATATATTTGATATGAAAAGAAAAACGAATGCTTGAGTCGGGATTTGAACCCGAGTCTCTAAACTCTGTATGTTTAGCAGAAAACCTGAGTGGCTCAGATGGTTAGAGCACTAAACGTATAGAGTTTAGAGACTCAGATTCAAATCCCGACTCAAGCATTCATTTTTCTTTTCATATCATATTTGCCTTCATTGCCAAATGTCAAAAAGATAGTTATAAGATATATATATATATTGAGATATAGACAAATAAAACATTGAACCTCTACAGGATATCTCAAATTATGTTGTTGTTGTTTTCAAATGCTGGGCCTTGGCAATGAAGCCATTAGCGTTCTTGCTCTCCAATATTTCTCTATGGTGGATCCAACAGGTAATACTTCACAGGTTTGTAGATGTTTTTCGTTCATTTCTTCGTCTTTGTTGCATAGAGGACAATTTGGATTCGTGTAGATTCCTATTTTATATAAATGTTTGGCCAAATAGTCATGTTCTGTAAGCAGTCTAAATTTTGCTACTGTAGTTTTACGTGGAATTTCTGGAATAATATCTGGCTTCTTTACTATCAATTATATAGTAATAGTAGGCATTAATAATAAAGTATCTTTATACACACACATATATATATATATATATATATATATATCGTTGTTGCGCCTGCAAAACTGGCTATTTGCACTTTTTTTATGAAAGTGAGTTATTTACGTCTAAAGGAGCAAGAAACAAGCTAAATTGCTCCTCAAAATCGTGTATTTGAAACTTTCAAGGTCGAGCTTGTATGGACGATTAAGTAAAGTTGGCCGTGTGCTGCTACTGGAAATTGTTCCTGCCAAATCAGCTATGTGATTCAGGCCAGGAAAGTGATGCACATAGCCAACTTGACTTATTTATGTTGCTCTTTTTTATGCACATAGCTGATTATGCACAATCTTTTAAATCTTTATTATACTGCTGTACAGTGAAATAAAACATTTTTTCCACGAAGTTCTAATTCAGTTCACAATTGACAAGTTGCATCTTATATTTTTTACCGTATTACACATTATTAATAACTACACCAAACACTAAATACATTATACTGTTATACATTAAAATAAAACTATTTCCCATAGCAACGCTAATACACAACATAATATTAGTCTATACATAAAAATTTATCATACTGTTCGAAAAACTACAGTTTAGTATTTTTTAGATCATCATAGAAAAAATGGTATTCCTTGTCCATAAACACTTTCTGAGCCTGAAGACTTAGAGATTTTGTTTTGTCTATTTTTAGAGGTTCGTGATAGAGATTTTGAGGATCAGTCTCATTTATTCTCTGTCTTCGTTGTGGAAGTGGCTGCCATTCATCCCAGTGGTTGACTGTGTAGAGTAGGGCTCTTATGTTGGTGACAGTAGGATCATCTGTTTTCTTTCCTAGTCTTATAGATACAAAATTGTGTGGAAGGGCTTCAAAATTTTTGAAAAATAAATGTTCCAAATGGTTTATTACATATGGATGGGCACCTTTCTTCTTGTTTCTTGCTTCCCCCATCCTACTGACATAGTGTGCAAGGGTGTAGATTGGTGGGTTAAACAGCCGCTCTAATGTTGAATGGACACTATCAACTTCCATCATTGTGTGTCCCTTCTCCAGGATGATTTGTTCAATTTGAAACTCAAATTTTCGTGATGCGTCTGTCAAAGCACTTGCCAAGGTTTTATTTTTGTTCTGGTATGGACAACCATTGGATATCAGAATGATCTTTTTGTATGTGGAATGTTTCTCTATGAAATCAACAATACAAGTTGTGAATTTGTTGGCTGTTACTCTTTCCTTCTCCCTCGTGCCACACATATAGATGTACATCTTTTGTATTACAAATGTAAATTGTAAAATTGTGCACTTGTAATTTTTGACTGTAGTATTGTTTAGACACCATTAACTTTGGGCACAATAGAACACTTTAGACATCCATTGTAGCCATAAGGACCTATCAGATGCTGAAGAAATTGCTTCTTCTTTTGCCTGATTTGCATCTTTTTTTTTTCTGGATATGCATGTTGTAATCTTCTTCTTTAAGATTACCTTCTTTAAATGCAATGCAGCTGTCACACTGGTCTTTCCTAGGTTTGTAGATGGAGATTTTATGACTTTCTAAAATTTCACAATTTTTTTTCTCTCCACAGATTTATTTCCTGTTTCCTCACATAATTCCTTATAAATATGATGCATGTGATTATAAAATCTAAATTCAGAATCAATATATACAGGTGAACTACTTGCTCTGCAGTAATGACTGGGAAGTTTCAGAATCAACTCTAACCATCTATTTACAGAGTCTGATTTTAACAATTTCCACTTTTTTGATTACTCTTCTAATATTTTCCTCTTCCCATTCTCCATAATCCCAATTGTGGATTCTTCACTGCTGTTGACTTCATCATTGTTTATTGTTTTATTGAAATCTTTGATCCAGTTGTTAAAAAAGTTTTTTTTTTTTTCAGTTCTGTGGTAGACAAAAATATCATGACAGACTCTAATTTTTTATTCATTTTCTAATGGTAGATAACAATCATAACCATATTGCTTGATAGAATTATCTCCTTCTTTACCTTTTCTTTTTTTAATAACTGGCCAAAAGTTCACTAGTCCATTAATATATACTTTTTTCTCTTAAAACTCCAAGCGCAATAGGCCTAGAAGGCCCTTGGCTGACCAGCCGGCTTCTGGCCTCACATCCATATGTGTTAATCACAGAGGTAGATGATCATCTAGCCAGTGTAGGGGTGACATGTGATCAGCATGTCGGATCCCCCAGCTGTTATAGTTGGTATTCTCAACCTGGAGTCGCTACTTATTGTAGCTACCCAAATGCCTCATGATGCTGGGTGGGCACCAGTCCCATATTGGCCAAAATTCCATGAGAAAAATTTCTTCCCCATGGAGACTCGAACCAGCGCAAGTCCCACAGCTCTGCACCAAGGCTTCTTGCCTTAACCACTCAGCTACGGCGCGGAACACTTTTTTCTCTTCCCACATATTAAAATTCCAAACTATTTTATACATCATTTTTTGTACATTTTCGTCAAAAATATGGCACATAAAACGTCTTTCACCTGTTTTTCTTTCATTGTGCGAGCAGGCCTTGGGTAGAAGTTTCCTCTCCTGATGTTCTGTAATTTTGTAAGCATTGCCATCCTTTTTTCGCCCTTTATGTATCTTCCCATGCATTCTTAACTCTCTATTTTCTGCTCTGGTATATTTTTTCTTTCCAAAATCACTATCAGTTTCTTTGTTTACATTTTCACTAGGGACATCCATATTAATGTCATTGTTAAAGTGTTCGATGCTCCTATAATTTTTTGCTATAGCTGGTTATGAATTTGGGCCCTCAGTTGTTTCACAAACACCTACAGCGGTATCTTCTATTTCACCACTTGGAGATATAACTTCAACTTTCTTTTCTAAAAGTCATAAAACTTTGCTGACCGATTTTTTCATGACTTGCATTGATGAAGTCATATCACATTTCATATCTGACCTCCCATTAACTTGAAAAGAACCCTTGCATAATAAATTAATAATAATTATACTTGTTTTATACCAATAAATGTCAATGTCAATAAATGTTAATATTTTTATTCTAATTAAACTCACAAACATATGCATACTGAATTATTACATTCTAAATAACATTAATTTCGGATCTACAAAATTGGCTATGTGTAAAATAGGCACAATTCTAGTAGGCTATGTGAAGTGTCTGAAATTATTTCCTTTACTTTATTTGTTTGATGTAAATTGTCATCATCATCATCATAGTACATTCACGAATTTAGGCCATTTGTTGACCTGTTTCGGCCTCAAGAGAAACACCATCCAAAAGTCTTTTGAGTGGACGTCCTGGTCTTCTTCTTCCTGCAGGTTGATATCTTAACATTTGTTTGGGTATTCTGTGATCTTCTATTCGATGAACATGTTGCATCCATCTTGACTTATAATCAGAAATTTTGTTTTCTAAAGATTCCATGTGTAATTCTTCCAAGATGTCTTCATTTTTTATGTGATCTAGTAGTGTGTATCTGCAGTCCTCCGAAGGTATCTCATTTCAGCAGATCTAAGTCTCTGTATATCCTTCTATTTCAACGTCCATACTTCGCTACCATACAAAAGAGTTGGAAGAGCCAGTGTTTTATACACTTTCAGTCTAGAATGCTTTTGGACTAACTGTGGCTTGAAGATAGAATTTATTAACCCTAAAATTCTTAAAAATGTAGATATTTTTGCATTTACATCTTTTTCTTCTTGTAAATTGTATTGATATAAATTTCTGTACAGTGTTGCTGAAAATATAAGAAATAAAATGGTACATGGACTGAAGTGGTAGATAGAAAAATAATAATTTAGGAATTACCTTGCCTTTACATAGTCAGGTTTTCAGGCGTAACGACGATATATAATTCTTCTGTATGTGTGTTTGTCACTGACTCCTTCTAAACGACTCAACCAATTTTGATGAATTTTTTTTGTGTGTCTGATTGGGTCCCCCAATGGTTTACATTCACAATTGGACCCTCTAAAACCATTAGGTGTAGGAGTTCACTTGAAGTGAAAATTGAAAAATCGCTCTAGCGGTCACAATTTTTATGTTTCACAATGAAACTCAGTAAATTCTACTAAAGTAAACCGAGGTAAGTATTGTCCAAAAATGAGCAAAATCCAACAGTTAGAAATGGAGGTTTACTTGAAACCCATAATTAAAAACTGCCTAAACGATTGGATCGATTTTGATTACTTTTTGTTGTATCTTTATGAGTAGGTCTCTAGATGGTTTAGATTCACAACTGGACCCTCTAAAACCATTAGGTGAAAAACCTGAAATGAAAATTTAAAAATCGCTCTAGCGGTCACAATTTTTTATGTTTTCACATTGAAACTCAGTATACCTTACTAAAATAAACAGAGATAGATATTGTCAAAAAATGAGTGAAATCCAACAATTAGAGTGGATGTTTACCTAAAATCCAAAATTAAAAATGACTAGCAATGGCTATGTTTGGTTTGTCTCAGTGTATACCATACAATTTAATTAATCTTCAATATTTCATTTATTTAGCATAGCAATGCACGCCGGATATTAGCTAGTGTAAATATAAATACCTGATCTAGGAAAAGTTACCACCCATACATCATCAGATCTAGGTTTGAAATGATAGAAGTTTTTTGCTTCATTTTGATACTTGTATGGCAGAAACCATTTATTGGGTCCTACTTGAACAAAACCTGTTCTTTCTCCAGTAAAATCCTGAAGAAGACGATGATTAAGTTCTTCATCCACCATTTGCATATTCAATGGACATTCAGTAGTCATGATGGAAGATATTTTATTTCAGTATAAATCTAGAAAAATAAATAATTTACATTAAAAAATTTTAAAAGTTTATATGGAGAGATCTGAAAAAAAAATTATAATATTTAGAGTAGATGTAATGTGTACCAAAAAATAAAAATCCTTAGAATGATTGCTCCTAAAATTAATATCCTTAAAAATCTCAGTGTTATATCATAAATTAATTATGGGAAATAACATTATGAGGTTTCAAAGTTAATAACTAATAAATAACGAGTTATATCTCACCTCATACTCTGTGATCTGCAAGCACAGTACTGCAGTTTCAAGAGGCATCCCTCTCATCTTCAGCCATCTTTACAACTCCATTTCTTTTTATGTTTGCTAAAGTTTTCTTTTTTCCTTTTAATTTCAGGATATTTTTAATATCTGGTTTTTCATCAAAAAGTGTTGTATTGAAGGTTGAGGATGTTTTTAAATGTATTTCCATATGCTATTTTGTTTGACGACATCTTGGGAATTTTAATTACGAATATTTAAAAAGATCAACTTTATGAGCTATTTCTTTTAATATTAGCAATGTCGGGCATGAGGCATCTGGATCCTCTTAAATAACTAGTCTGAACAATCTAATCATTAACCCATTAACTGGTAGTTGATATATATTGGTACCATAAATATTTATATTTATTTACAAGTATAAACTAACTTTTATTTTTACATCTTTTAATAATAATATGCATTGTTTTATTATATAGCATAAATTAAAGTATCAATGTATATATTTTTACTTACTTATTTATTGTCTGTATATAGTTGAAGTAACTGAAAGTTGTCAAACTGCTTTGTGTTTTAAGTCATTCACAAGTGAAAGTCTTTCTTACATTTACTCTGTATTTTAGTAGTGGTGGCTTCCCAGTGAAAGTATTTCTCATAATAATCTTGATCACAATACATTAATGAGTATTTTAAGTTAGCATTTCTCTTGACACTAATTGCATGTTTGTTTTAAAATAAATCCACATTTATATATATATTTTTTTTCCACTGTACCACATACCTTTGAAAAAGAAAATGTAAATTTCATACTTAATTTTTGTAGTTAAATTATTTAAGCTGTCAATTATCATTAATAATGTTGTGACTGAATTTATCTAGATGACGATTTTATTATTAATTTAACACTTCTCATTGAAGGATAGATTATATTTGAAGAGAAAAATTTTCGCCTAGACCGGGACTCGAACCCGGGACCCTTGGCTTTCCGGGCCAAGTGCTCTACCAACTGAGCTACCGAGGCGAGTTACGATCTCTTCAAATATAATTTATCCTTCAATGAGAAGTGTTAAATTAATAATAAAATCGTCAATAGAAGCCCTACTGGCTATAAAGTAGTGTTAAATTCCCAATAAATGTCTTCTTAACTAAGAAGCCGCCATTTGCAAAGATAGAAACTATGGTTTCAAGCATTTGGCGCGAGGGAATTACAACATACATAAGAGAAAAATTTGCGTCTAGATCGTAACTCGCCTCGGTAGCTCAGTTGGTAGAGCACTTGGCCCGGAAAGTCAAGGGTCCCGGGTTCGAGTCCCGGTCTAGGCGAAAATTTTTCTCTTCAAATATTATCTAGATGATTTGGAAATTAAGAGTGACATTTGTTAGGACTATTTAGTGAATGAAATTAAGCTGTTTACTCAAAAATCATTATTTAAATATAGTTACCGGTATTTTAAAATATTTATATATTTAATGTAGATGGCGATATTTGAAAATAAATAAAAAATGTGTGGTTATGTTTCATTTGTTTATTCACTGCAACTTGATCATATTATTTATTGCTAAATAGGATCACAATATTGTAAGAATGCACCCTAGTGGAGAAAAAAGAAACACATCAAACTATACATTATAATCAACATTATAGGCTTTTAATTAATTTTTTAGTAAACAACTCAGTAAAATCATTATTTAAAAACACAATTATTGAACACACAATTATCAAATATGTAATTCAAAGGAATCTGTTCATTATTTGAAACTATATTAAAAAGGAAGAGTTTTCTTTATCATAAAAGCAGGAGCTGGTAAAGAGAATTTGATAAAGATGAGGTGAAACACGACTGTCATTGGTTCTAAAACAAAATTCATTGAAACATGATTGGTCATTGACTCTCATTTGGGGCATGAGTTAAATAGTTGTTTTAAATCATTTTAAATAGAAAAATTTAATGTAGATTTAGGTCTTTCTTTCAGAAATGTATGGCATTTTAAAGAACTCTCTGATATGAGAAGCATACCTGGTAAAATTCAGGGAATAGGAGCTGATCCCCCTGGGACCATGAAGAAATAGGAAATACCATAGAAGAAATAGGCAGTGCACTAAACACTTTTACCAATTTTTTTTTTTTTGTTTAACACTGTGAGAATTACGAATCAACATCCATGTGGATGGAACTATTTTCGGCAAGGAAATAGAACTGCTCTAATGACGAGTAGTCAGAATTATGCATAAGTTGTTTCCTAAGGATATCACAAACACTCAATAAAAAAATCAGAAATGGGTGAAATTTAAATTATAATCCAACATTTGCAGTTACATTTAGAGCAGCGGATCCTAACTTTTTTGACTCACGAACCCCATCCACAACAATTTGAATTGGGCGAACCACTGACTTTTAAGTATGCACATACAATAGACATATATAAAATTTAATTCCAAGCAAATAATAATAATGATGATAATAATAATGATGATGATGATGACAACGACGACGATGATTGAATTTCCTTTTTAAATGTTCAGCATCTTTTCTGAAATTGTAGCTTTCGGGTGGACTCCAGCAGTTTGTCAGAATTTTCACTTTATCTTCTTTACTCATTAGCTCTGTTCTCCCGAACCAGTTGTCAATATCATTAGGTAGGTATATTTTCTTCGGATGTGATGAATTCTAAACTATCCGGGAAAAAATAATATTGCAATGATACGACTTGTGTAGGTACTTACAAAGAATTTTCTTATATCCATTTTTAAGCATATACGCACGAATGCGCATAATTCAACGTTAAAGCATGAGTAAAGAATATGTCCATTAGATAATTATTTGAGCCTATCGAACATACTAGAAAATACGATACATAGGCATAGTGAACCTTTGACCAATCACAGTATGTGGGTGTTGGCCAATATAAGGCTGTAAAAAAAAAGACATTCATTACAGAATTGTGTGAGGCTAATGAGTTAAGGCCAGGCGAAGCTTCTAGGCGTCGAAAAACAAACTCAGGTACTCAGCTGAAATTCGAAAAGTGAATGCTGCGTTAGCGATTCATAATAGAGGTCTAGAATTTTCTGAAGTACTGGCGGTGCATATGTCCACTGGGACCGGTATCGGGTACTAGATAAATTGATATATTACGTCAATTGGGTTTGGCGGGTATAATGTTATTTTTTTACATCTATCTTTAACATTTTACACCTAATTTCGGATAGAAGAAATCTTATTCTATCTAGTGTTAATTGTTCCAAAATCAAGGGGGTGCAAGCGCACTTTTTTGCAACCTTCTGCACCGACCTCGCTACGCCCATAATTATGTGTAACGTCTGCGGGAAAAGGTTACACATTGAATGTCAATGATCCAAGAGGGATCAATTCAAGGAAAATAGCTGGATCGGTGAGGTATGTAGACAAGAGGATTTAGTATATTCATAATTCTGGATTAAAATAAAATAACACACGTGCCAAATTGCATTCAAATAAATTACACGTGAACATAAAATTCAATTATTAATGAGTTGGATATTTTGACGCACCTCATATTTAAAATTCAAATTTCCGCCGCGCATTCAGCTGGACCGAGCCTTCTGCATTCACATTTTATTCATCTTGTCTTTATCACCACCAGCCACTACGTTAAACTATGGTTTATTATACAGCGAAGATCACCCATCGTCAGCAATAATCGCCAGGCTTTGTTTTTTCGATACAGGTCTCACACCGAGCGAATATCGTCCTCCGGTTATGTTTATGGAATTACCAAAGTAACCACATGTATGTGGTATCGGAATGACCAACCTTCCCAATAAATTTACAAACATGTTAATAAGAAATGGATATATACTAACCTGTCCCTGCATAACCTAATGAAATAAATTACATACATATTATTTAGTAAATTATAAACTAAACTGGTGTACACTAACATGTCCTATTGATACACTACAGTAATAAAACCAAAACTAAGGGAGCGAACATCCATTTCTTAAAATATGTTTAGGAATTGATTGGAAATGTTGGTCATTCACAGATATGTTCTGCCATATGGCGGATTCAATTTTATAAGTATTCGCGTATGCGCACTACGATTCTGTATAACTTACTAACATAACTGACAAGGAAAGTACTTGGGCTCGAACAAACATATCTGTATGAAAGTTTGGCTACAGGACCATTACGTACCTCTCAATGTGCTGGTGGGTGTCTTTCTGCAAAACCCTGCAATCATGCTCTAGATATCAGTGTAGATGTCATTGTAAAAGCCATACGCAATGCAGATATCTTAACTATAAATGTAAATGGGGACTTTCAGTAAAATGCTCACAGCAATCTGAATGACTGCAAAACGCACAGTGAAGAAAAGCAAGTTGATCGCATGTCATATTTGCACATTCTATAATATCAGTGTTGAACGCCACGTCAATTGCACTTTTGAAGTTGTCCACTGGTTCACCAATATCATAGCCAGCATTCTGCCACGGTGTAACGAAGCATTGGTCTATATAGGCTACTCCCACAGATAACTGATTGTAAATGACAGAATGCAAATTCATGATAATGAATCTGCCATGAAATTTTGGCTGCATATTACTGGAACGTAGTTTAATAACGTCTGTTATTCTCTTGGCATATATTTTATATTGCCTGAAGAAATACACATCCGGAGGTTGTGCATATTTGTAGTTTCAGTTGAGTGATTTTTAACTGTACATCTTTTCCGCCAGATGCTTCCAGTAGTACTTGTTCATCCTTATGTCCAGACCAGGAGTCGCAAAGTACTAACGCATTTCTCGACAAATTTGGATTCAAAACTGACAGAAAAAAGGTATTCAGATGTTGTTTCGTCATCTTCCCACTCACACTTGCATCGACGAAGATATTTGAAGGGCACCGAGTTCCCATTTCCATTGACACACGGGGTCCAAACTTTCCACTTGGTTCTTGGAACCAAATATAGAGTTTGTCTGCCAATCATCCTTCCATTGATATAGCAACATCGTTCGTGTAACTATGTTAACTGATTGCAACATCGAGACAGTGTTTCTCTCTCCTTACATGGATAGCGTTCTGTCAGAAGAAAGTTCATGGTTGAACTGACCAGATCACAGTCCCACACAGAACTAATTTCGATTTTTTCAGTTGTGATATGCTCATTGGCGTCAGAAACAAATGTTTGAGCTCTTTGAATCAGCTCTTTCCGTCATCCTTATCTTTTCGTGCTTGGAGCATAGTGATGCGGTGTGATGTTATCCTAAACTCCTTTTTCAAATTAGTAACAAATCCTAGTGAAGCTGTAAAGTTTGTTCACCCGAGATTTCTGGCTACGTCCAATGCCCAATGTTATAAATGTCAATAATGAACGGCGGAACCGCATTCTCGCGCTTCATCGAATTTCACCATTACACGCTTCTTAATATTGAGGTAAGATGATCAGACTAAAAATAATATAATTGTAGAGGTGTCTTAGATAAAAAATTTGAGATATGCAACATGTAGTCTTGAATTTCAAATTTGCAAATTATAATTAAAAAATGTGTTAGGGGCCAGTACGCCACTGACAATATTTCGAAGATTTTGTTGACAAGCTGTTACATGGTGCAGCCTTCTTTTGCGGGTTAAAATAATACTGTATGAATGTAGACCAAGTCTTATGACGCGAAACTTAGTACAGGGTGGACCGCTCGAATGGACCTAATTTCAATTGCTTGTTACTGGCAAACGGTTGAAGATAGAAACTTAAAACAACGTTCATATTACAGAAAAACTCACCAAGTTTTGATATCCAGATCACCACATCTCTATATGAGCCCCAGCAGTCACTGTGACGATATCAAAGCGATGAACAATTTCTTGCCAAGTACGTTGGAGTATGTCTTCTGGAATGTTCTCAATAGCCTCTATGATGCGCTCACGAAGATCACGAAGGTCTTTGACTGGGGTGGTGTAAACTTTATCTTTGACATAGCCCCAGAGAGAAAGAGAAAGAATCCAGTGGTGTTAAATCGGGAGATCTCGGGGGCCACGCGATTGGTCCTCCCCTACCAATCCAACGGCCAGGGAAAATGTTGTCCAAAGTCGTACGAACTTCATTGGACCAGTGGGGAGGAGCACCATCTTGCTGGAAAACGATGTTAGGCTGCAGTTGTTCAATTTGTGGAAAGAAGAACTGCTCCAGCATGTCAAGATATGTGGTACCACGAACAGTTTTCTCGGCGAAGAAAAACGTCCAATGACCTTATTATGTGACAAACTGCACCAAACATTCATCTTCGGACTATCACGAACATGCTCTTGAATAGCGTGAGGATTCTCCGATCCCCAGATCCGCACATTATGCCGGTTTACCTTGCCTGACAAATGGAAAGTGGCTTCGTCCGAGAAGAAAATCTTGGTCATGAAGTCAGGATCAGCGCCGAGACGGTCCAGCATCGTATTGGCGATTCCACTCGTTTCGGCATGTCATTCGGCTCCAGACGTTGCACTAACTGCACTTTATATGCGTGCAGTTTGAGGCGTTTGTGGACAATCCGTTGTAATGTCGATTTTGGTATTTGAAGTTCCCGCGAAGCTCTTCTTAATGACTTCCGGGGGCTTCGCTCAAATGCGGCTTGAACATTGCTACCATTTCATCGGATGCTCTGCGACCACCACCATGCTTCTTCAACACAGATCCTGTAGCTAATAATGTATCACGCCACTTCTTTATGCTTCTAGCAGTTGGAGCATCACGGTTAAACACACGCCGGAACTCCCTTTGAACTCTAATGATTGATTTAAACTCCGCATACCACAAAACAGCTTGCGCTTTCATCTGCGGAGTCGCCATTTTCACAAACAATTAAATCTAAGAACGAGAAACGTATCTTTGTGCCATCTACCGACAGGATTCGAAACTTGGTGAGTTTTTCTGTACTATGAACGTTGTTTTAAGTTTCTATCTTCAACCGTTTGCCAGTAACAAGCAATTGAAATTAGGTCCATTCGAGCGGTCCACCCTGTACAAACATGAAGGAAATGCATAACAAAATTAATTAATCAATTAATGATTAAATTAAGGTCCACTATTGTTTGACTTGCCAGTGGACAAATAATAAAGGAAATCAAATTCGTATTGATATTTTATTTTAAAGTAAAGATGTTAATATTCAGGAATAATAATAATAATAATAATATCATTAATAATAATAATAATAATAATAATAATAATAATAATAATAATAATAATAATAATAATAATAAATGAAAACCAACTTGTTATATTACAGTACACTCAGTAAAGGAAGCATAATTTAAGCATACAAAAAAATAAAATATCTTTATTCATGTTTGCTTCAAAATCAGGATCATAGGTACTGTTCAAAATGTTGCCCTTGATGGAGTAAACACAAATTGCATCTGCGCAGAAATGATGCTCGCACTCCATCAAAGATTCCTGGAGTATTTCTGATTTCGTTAGAGGCAGCCAAAATTCTCGTCAGCAACTCCTGAATCGACTGGAGTCTGATACACCGATTGAGGGTCTTTCCACTTTTCAGCGGTTGCCCTTTTACCAGCCGGCTGCTGGCCCTTCACATCCACATGTGTCAATCACAGAGGTAGATGATCAACAGCCAGTGTAGGGGTATGTGGTTAGCATGTCGAGTCCCCCAGCCGTTATAGCTGGTTCCTCAACCTGGAGCCGCTACTTATTGTAGCTACCCAATTGCCTCACGATGCTGGGTGGGCACCGGTCCCATACTGGCCGAAATACCATGAGAAAATTTCTTCCCCCATGGAGACTCGAACCAGCGCAAGTCCCTTAGCTCTGCGCCAAGCCTTCCTACCTTAACCGCTCGGCTACGGCGCGGGACGAGTCTGATACACGAGGTTCTTAAAGTGTCCCCATAGGAAGAAATCTGGAGGAGTGATATCAGGTGAACGTGGAGGCCACGCTACAGGAGACCGGGTTCAAATCTCCCTTTTTGGTTTTTGTATTTTTATTTCCTTTTTTATTTTTATTCAGAGGAGGATATTGTTTTTGTTGTTACTTGATTGACTTTCTGATATTCTGTTTAAGCATTAGTATTTGTAATCAATTGAGTTGGTGTTTACTTGATAAAAATTCATATTTACTAATTAAAACTACGTTTTATTTTTATTTAATTATTGGTATTTTTGTTTTTAATTAAACTAGTTGCGTGATTTGTTTACATGAAAAGCACGGGTTTTTTTTAATACTGTACATTTATACCAACTGCTCATGCGCGTGCCCGTGATAATAACAACTGATGCCAGTCTGTTTCGCTACTGCTTTGAAACTTGTAGGAACAACATTAACATGAACGTTATGGCTAATATTTACGCATTCAATGAATTAGCAGATATGCATTATGTTTATGGTGAGGCAAGAGGAAATGCGCATGCAGCTGCACAAGTGTACAAAGAAATATATCCTGGCAGACATCCTCATCATTCAACTTTTCAAACCATCCACCGATGTCTACGGGAAACTGGAACCCTGGTGGTGTATAAACCGGATTCCGGCGCAAGACGCACTCATCGTACCCTGGATTTTTAAGAAGAGGTGCTCGACAGGATTCGAGAGAATCCTTCTACCAGTACACGAGAAATTGCAATTGCCATGAGTACAAACCACGTTAGCATGTGGCAGGTCTTGCAGAAAAAAGGACTCCACCCCTTCCACTATTTGAAAGTACAGTGCTTGACACCGTTAGACTTCGGACCTCGCGTGCGGTTTAGTAACTGGGTCTCTGAGAGGTCTGATTTCTTTTCAAAAGTGCTTTTCACCAACGAGGCTTATTTTACAAGAAAATGTGTTGTTCTAAGCGAGAGAAATAGCCATATTTGGGAACATGAACATCCATTTGCCATTGTAGAGAGAGGCTAACACAGGTTCGCCGTTAACATATGGGCTGGTATAATTTCAAATTACATCATTAATCCCTATCTTCTGCCCCTCAAGGTTAAATGGCCATATGTACAAACAGTTTTTGATACACGTGCTTCCTGTACTCCTGGAAGAAGTCCATCTTGATATTCGACGTCAGATGTGGATCCAGCACGACGGAGTACCTTCTCATTTTGACAGGAATATAAGGAACCATCTGGATAATTTCTTCCCTGGACGTTGGATTGGTCAAGGCGGTCTCCTGTAGCGTGGCCTCCACGTTCACCTGATATCACTCCTCCAGATTTCTTCCTATGGGGACACCTTAAGAACCTCGTGTATCAGATTCCAGTCATTTCAGGAGTTACTGACGAGAATTTTGGCTGCCTCTAACGAAATCAGAAATACTCCAGGAATCTTTGATGGAGTGCGAGCATCATTTCTGCGCAGATGCAATTTGTGTTTACTCCATCAAGGGCAACATTTTGAACAGTACCTATGATCCTGATTTTGAAGCAAACATGAATAAAGATATTTTATTTTTCTGTATGTTTAAATTATGCTTCCTTTACTGAGTGTACTGTAATATAACAAGTTGGTTTTCATTTATTATTATTATTATTATTATTATTATTATTATTATTATTATTATTATTATTATTATTATTATTATTATTATTATTATTATTCCTGAATTTTAACATCTTTACTTTAAAATAAAATATCAATACGAATTTGATTTCCTTTACTATTTGTCCACTGGCAAGTCTAACAATAGTGGACCTTAATTTAATCATTAATTGATTAATTAATTTTGTTATGCATTTCCTTCATGTTTGTACTAAGTTTCGCGTCATAAGACTTGGTCTACATTCATACAGTATTATTTTAACCCGCAAAAGAAGGCTGCACCATATACCAGCTTGTCAACAAAATCTTCGAAATATTGTCAATGGCGTACTGGCTCCTAACACATTTTTTTATTATAACTTGCAAATTTGAAATTCTAGACTACATGTTGCATATCTCAAATTGTTTATCTAAGACACCTCTACAATTATATTATTTTTAGTCTCATCATCTTACCTGAATATTAATGTTGATTTGTTCTTGGACATGTTTCAAAACAATTCTGTTTTATCGTCAGCTTGTCCAGACTAAAAATAATATAATTAAAATAACCTCAAAATATCACTTCCTAAAATTAAATATTAATTACACCTCTACAATACCTGAAAGTTTGTCGATGTTATTCATTAACATCTTGTATATAAGTCTACCGCTGCTGTGATCTCGAGGTAGCGTGCTGCCTTGTCACGCAGCGGGCACGGGTTCGATCCCCGGTCGTGACAAGCTTCCTGGGTGAGGTTTTTTTCGGGGTTTTTCCTCACCTGTAAGACAGCTGTAAGGAAGCTTAGGACCCAACGGTCTCCGAAAAATCGGCCGGCCATCATCATCATCAGCATCCTTCACCGGTGTGGAAAGCAATGGGAAGTTACCACACCTATAATTCCCTAGTAAAGCTGCAAAGCATAGCATGCAAATATGCAAATGCTGTGATTTCAGTGAAAGACCTGCCCTCGGACAGAATTACTATGGATGGATGGATGGATATATTAAATATTACAAATAGACTTTGTCCTCTTTTAAAAACACGGTATTGAATTTATTCATATGTCTTTTAACTTCAATCCATTCACATTTTCTTCATCTTCCTATTTTCCATACCACTCCTTTTGTTTTTTCAAAATAATCTTGACGGTTTTGATACAGGGAATCCCTTTAATGTGATCGTACTATCTAACCATTTTTATTCTGTAATTTTCAATATTCTTCAAATTTCATAGTTACTATCATAATAATGGCTTACTTGCAGAACGTCTCCAAAAATCAATTTCTAGCCTCATGGGTTAGTAGTCAGCGTTCCTGACTACTGTTCATGAAGTCCCGGGTTCGATTCCCGGTCAAACCATAGGATTTTTTCCTTAAAGGGAATTATTCCTGTGGTTGCCCATGGTCTGGAATTCAGGTTAAGAACTCTCCTGGCGCTTCATTATCATTTATTTTTTCTCTTTTTTATACCTTGTACATATTATATATTTAATTCGTTAAATTTAGAGTAAATCAAAATAGATTATAAATATTGATTGTATTGTATTGTTTTTATAATATGTAATTGTTTATGTAGTTGTAAGACTTTTTTTTTGTATTTTGTATTTTTTAGAAACCTGGTTGAGTGGCAGACAAGGCCTTAAGGCCTTAACTCTGCCAGGTAAAATAAAGCTATTTATTATTATTTATTTATTATTTATCACCCATTATACCATCGGGATAACGTAACTCCGCCTTTCAGGTGCCCCAATCTAAGAAATAGACTATAATTCTGCCAATGCTGGGGGAGAAAGTCAGAAATGTCATAAAAGATAACCTGATGGTATTAGACAAAAAAATAATAATTTTTAATGCTATCTCACATTGTTAAGAAATAGTAATATTTATAATCATAATAACATTTGATAACAATTCATCGATAACAAATTTGCATGCATTTTAATACTGTTCTAAATGAACCAATATGAAATTTACCAAAGAGAGCATATACATGTAATAACGATTTTTAAATCGCCTTTTATAACGGTTATTAGGAGAAAACACCAGCAATGTCGAAATGACAACCCGTGGCATTGAATAAAAATAAATACCGCTCCAATGAGGTAAATGAGGTTGATATGAAATTGCCGAACAGGGGTGAAAAACTAATTTTGTAGCAATGTTTTTGTTAACGTTACAATAATCTCGCTTGCGCGATGGTGTTAACAACTCATAAAAGAGATAATTATAAAGTTTCAAATAGAATGATTCGTTATACATGAATGATAAATTATTATCATCTTTTTAATGCCCCAGGTTGTCCTTTTGGACATTTCTGGTGTTCTCTCCTGGCATTGGCATACTTGTAACCCACTTCTGAGGTTGTGGCGTCTGGAAGGCGGGGTTACCTTGCCCCGATGATATGATGGGTGATGATGATGATGATAGTGATGCGCCAGGAGAGTCCTTAATCCTAAGCTTAATCTAAGATGAATATGAATGATGATGATTGCGATGGCCATATGATGTTCGGGGACCGTTTGGGCCTTAACGTTTCCTGACATTTGTCTTACAAAGTAAAGTAAAGTGATCCCACAACAGACCCGGAGGCCCTTGGGGTAGTAGGAGGTTAGGGCTCCCACTTTTTCTAGACAATCGGTACTTTATGTCAGCCGGGTTGTCAGCTCTGCGTGACGGCCGCCTTTACCCCCAGAACAAGCGTCTGGTACTCATTTCCGTTAGAGGCTGAGTCGACCTCAGGGCCATAGTGCCGCCAGAGGGTTTGGGTCAGTTTAAAAATCCTGACCCCAACGGGACTTGAACCCTCGACCCTCCGGCTTGTAGCTCAGTGCCTTAACCACTACGCTACGGCGTGCCCCCGACATTTGTCTTACAGGTGAGGAAAAACCCCGATAAAAACCTCACCCAGGAAACTGTCCCGACCGGGGATCGAACCCGGGTCCGCTGCGTGACAAGGCAGCACGCTACCTCGAGCGGTGGACTTGTATAAATTATGTACAGGCCTAACTACAATGCGCAAGTAAAAAAAACTGCGTTCAAGTAGTTGAATAAGGAATTTATAACAATTATAAGGCATAATTATCGAGTGTTGGCTCAGACGATAGCGTTTGAGATTCGTGTTCAGGTGGTCCCGGGTTCAAAACACGGTGGCAACCAACTTAACTGAGTTTTGCTCAGTTGTTAAAAAAATCAGAGTTTGGGATTTTATTGCCAGGACCACTTCGTTATAATCACAATAATAATTAATTGTAATTAAATCGGTGAACGTCCAGAGAAACACACGAAAGATAATATATAGTCTACTGAATACTATCAAAAGTTACAGATGCGATATGATTTTAGATTTTTTAAGAAAGAAAATTGAACGCTCGAACCGGGATTCGAACATTAGGTCTCTATCCAGGATTGAAAAGTATCAATTTAAATAAAAACATCACAAATGTATCTTAGATATTAAAGCATCCAAAAATAGACATGAAAAAAGAAGACAAAAATGGCATGATACTGTTTCTTTCAAAATCTTCTAATACATTTTCCATATAAGTAAAAGTATCTTTTTGTGCATTTTCAAAGTTTTCACCGCTGATAGCATCTCTGACTAGCAATCCCATGGATCCCGGGTTCGATTCACGGCTATGCCATATATATATATATATATATATATATATATTTATTTCCATATCTTGGCTCTGCGACAGATCTGCCGTGTAATAACTGAATAGCAATTTGATATGAGAAGCAACATAATACATTTTAAAAAACTGAAATTATGGTTGAGGGATTGATTCACGCTCTCTGTACTGCCATTTTGCTTTGTGGTTAGGTAGGTCAATTTTTCACGCAAAAGTATTTAGCATATCAAGCGGCACTGTAACGTTTTATTCACTGGAATAAATTTTTTACCAACTGAAGATATTGCAAAACACAAAAGTTGCAGTGCTGTTAAGATAAATATATCCACGTGGAGTAGACATGAAAACGTCATTTAAAAATGCGAAGGCATTGGCAGAGAACTGTTTTAGTTTTTGGTAATTAGACCGGCGTCTTAGAAGTCTCTAACAACTCCTTGGCTCTACCTGACAATAACAAGGCATTTTCTAAATCAGAGGGAAACTGTTTACTATATAATTTTTATCTATCTATAAGGCGTTGTCCATTGTTGAGACATAGCCTATGCTTTGTAAGGAGTTACTAGACCAAGTTAATTTTTAGTTACCTTATTTGCTCATAGATGTCATGGATGGCATGCGGTCAACACACCGACCAATGAGGCATCTAACAGGTAACTAAGATATTACTAGGACGTTGATGTCGGTAAATTTTGCTTAGAAGCCTCTTTATTTAAGCTTAAATATCTTTTACGAGCCTGAAAATCTTCAGACTCGGGACCAACGGCTTAAAGTCCCTCCCGGAGGACTTGCTTATTGGAGTTTTCCGTCCTAAAAAAATCCATCGACCCCGGCCGGGTTTGAACCTGCGATCCTCGGAACCAGAGGCAAGAAGCATAACTAGTCCACCGTGGCCGACGATATAATTTTTACCTAAGAACAGTTTGAAACATTATTTCCTCCTATCCTTCGAATGAGGAAATATAGTCCGAGATTCCTTGCTATGTACCGTAACTAATTCTCCATATCACTTTAGATTATTTTCCTTTCTCTTGGTGACATCTGGGACTCGGGATCCAAGTTTATGATTCGATTCCAGCTAGAGAGAAGGAATTTTTCGGGTGATAAACATTTGAGGTTAAGACTTCTTTCCGAGAAGAAGTTTTGTTACAAAGATGTGCGGTACTTTAAAAGAACGTCGAATTTGAAATACTTCCATGGCAAAATTCCCAGATGCACGAGCATTGCGATTAGCCTCTTTTGTACAAATAAACTAGGCCTACATTAAATCTGCGAAACCAATAATTATTTTTCATAATTGATAGCACTACCAATCATTTAATAATTTGTTTATGTTCGCCGCATTTACAAATGCACGGATTGTCAAATCAAACAACCCTTGAATGAAGAAGGGTTTTTTCTTCTCTTGTAGGGATGAATGCTTAATCTAAACCTATACAGGGTGTTGCAAAAAAACACCGACAACGGAGGTGAGATGTTATATTGAGATATGTTGATCAATTTTTAATAAGGTACCAACGTCCGGAAATGAAGCGTTTTCATACTATGAGCAGCTAACTTCTCAAGAGTTCCGTTAGTTGAATTTCAAGACTCAATACTTGAAATTACTGTCACAGTCACAAGTTTTCAACATATCCACCTCCCACCTCATTGCAGAGCGTATATCGGCGGTGCGGTGCGGTGTAGCGATTGGCGTACATGTTCAAATATGCATGGACTCGTTCGAATTATTTGTGTAGCAGCGTGGATTCGGTATATAAGATCCATACGTGACTCTACTTGAATCTGATAAACTGACTGTTTCAAGTCGCCCCACAAAAAGTAGTTGAGAAAGTTAAGATCGGTTGATCTCGGAGGCCCCCTCTTCCAATCCATCTACCTGGATACGTGGTATCCAAATGTCTCCTCACATTGGCAACGAAGTGAACTGGAGCTCCGTCGTGTTGCAGCCAGATATCATAGGTACCGTACCTGTGAGGTGTTGTCAAGTAATGAGTCTTCAAATCCTTCCAACTAACACTGATCATAAGACACAGCGTGAAAACGCATACTTTCCGGATATTGGTACCTTATTAAAAGTGATCAACATATCTCAATATACTACCTCACCTGCGTTGTCGGTATTTTTTGCAACACCCTGTATATGTCTTAAAATTAGCTTTTAATATTAGATTCTGATATTCGTTTTCTTTAAAGTGTTGTGTGTAGCTGTGAAAAAAAAAGAGGTGAAATCATAGCTACGATTTGTCGAGTATAGTAGTAGCAGTGAAAGTCTGAATGAGTGAAAGACCTCATTTTCAAGCTTTCGCTTTATGTCATATATTGAAATAAAAAATAAGACGAAATAATAGTTTTGGGTGTTAATTTGTTTCACCATAAGATTGACGCAATTTATAATGACAATATAAGGTGCCAACATTAGAATCAGGGGAGGGGGTGAGATGCAAGCAATTTTTGCTCTCTCAACTTTTAAAGCCAAATGGCCCACTTATCAGTAAAATTAATAAGAGGGCTTGATTCTCAGAAAATCAAAGGGAGAATATATTAAAATGAAGGGTATAAGAGTCATCAATGATTATTTAAATATCATAATATCATAGAAAACAGCTATGATAAAGAAAATTATGATCATTCTTGTACTGTCATTTAATACAGAGTGTATACCAACCTTAAGTAATGGGTTCCTTTTGCAGCAAAGGGGAAAAAATCTAGCAGGGATATAAGGTTAAAATTTGAACCTGAATCTTATGAATTTCTCTACATTCTTTTTATTATTTATTTATAGTGTTCTGCACTAGGGCAGGGCTTTCACTGCAATCAGTTCCAAATTCAGGTCTTGCTGCTTCCCCATAGTATAATGCAAAGCTTCTTGATTCCTGGCCATCTGACTTCCTGTAAAGCGACTATATCCATGTGTAATTTATCTAGTTTCCTCGTTAATACATCTAACGCTCCGCTATTATATAAAGTCCTAACATTCCATGTTGCTAGGAACATGTTCCTGTGTTTGAGCCTTTGGCATGGATTCGCTTCTCCTGGCCATCTAACTTCCTGTAAAGCGACGATTTACCTAATTTCCGCCTTAATATGTCTAGCGCTCCGATATTATAATACAATGTCCTAACATCCCATGTTCCTAGGAACATGTCCATGCCTTTGGCATGGATTCTCTGAAGTAGTCCCCGCCTGGAGAACCGAATGGGCGACTATTTTATCTCAGGATATTAGATTTTATAAAGAAGAAACAATTAAATTGGTACGGACACATTAGAAGAATGGAAGAAGGAAGACTACCTAAAATAATCATGGATTGGGAACCACAGGGAAGGAAAAAGAAGGGTAGACCAACTATTACGTGGATTCAGGAAATCAATGAATCTAAGAGGGAATGGGAAATAGAAGAAGATATATGAATGAACAGACAGGAATGGAAAAATGTGTTGAAACAAATGTGTAGTTAACTGTGAACATGGGTACCGGAAAAATGTATATTCATTGTAAAAGCCGGAATAATAAAAAATAAATTTACCCCAGTGAAACCCATGTCCGCGTTTCTTGACGGTTGTATTTGCACCAGTTGATAAGTATTCATCGAAAAATAATATGAGTTTAAATTATATATATATTTATATATACTAGCTAATATCTGGCGTACGTTGCTACGCCTAAATAAATGAAATATTAAAGGTTAATTAAATCTTACGGTATACGCTGAGACGAATCAAACATGGCGGTTGCTAGTCAGTTTTTAATTTCGGATTTCAGGTAAACCTCTACTTCTAATTGTCGGATTTCACTCATTTTTTGATAATACCTACCCCTGTTTATTTTAATACCATATACTAAATTTCATTGTGAAACATCGAAAATTGTGACCGCTAGAGCGATTTTTAAATTTTCACTTCAGATGAACTCCTACACCTAATGGTTTTAGATGGTCCAATTGTGAATCTAAACCACCCAGGGACCCACCCAAACATACACAAGAAATGTCATCAAAATCGGTCCAGTCGTTTAGGCAGTTTTTAATTTCGGATTTCAAGTAAACCTCCACTTGTAATTGGATTTCGCTCATTTTTTGACAATACCTTGGTTTATTTTAATAGGATATACTGAGTTTCGTTGTGAAACATCGAAAATGTGACCGCTAGAGCGATTTTTCAATTTTCACTTCAGGTGAACTCCTACACCCAATGGTTTTAAAGGATCCAATTGTGAATCTAAACCACCACATCGGAGGATTCAATGAGAACACACACACACACAAATCATCAAAATCGGTCCAGTCGTTTAGGAGGAGTTCTGTGATAAACAAACACACGTACGGAAGAATATTATATATAAATACTAGCTGGCCCGGCGAACGTCGTATCGCCTTTAAATATTTTTACGTTAATTTTTCCGATGTTTTAATAGTTATCTGCTATTCGGGGCGGAAACAAATTCAACAAATCAAAGATCATAAAAATCGGTCCAGCCGTTCTTGAGTTATAGTGTAACTAATCCGACTTTGTTTTATATATATATATATATATATATATATATATATATATATAAAAGTCCCGGCCACGAGTTGCTGTGCCTAAGGTATACGTTTAATTATGTTGTAGTAAACTAAGTGAGAAATCTAAATCAGAAAGTTTTTGTTTTACACAATTGTTTAGTTCTGGTACGTTAACTACACACCGGTATAAATATGGGTGCTGGTTTATGTGGAAGTGGTTTTGTTGATTGAGATGAATTTATGTTGTCTGCATTCTCAGTATCATCCATAAGTGTATCATAAGGATTATATACATTTATTGATGGAATATTTTGAGGAGGCTTGCTGGTTTCATTATACTTTCGTTTTTTTTTCTACGAACTTGTTGGCAGTTTGGATTCTCATCATCATCAAGAAGTCTCTGTATAGTAATATTATATTGTGATATATTATAGTCATCTTGTTTTTCATTTAACTGAGGCATGGAGATTGTTTTTGTAATATTAGACATATTATTATAACTAACAGACTTACTTACAGTTTTGTTATTCCGTTCCTTAGGACCTTCATATGTTTTTAAATTGATATTCTTCTTAAACGTAAGATTTATGTCACATAGGCCTATACCAATTTGCGGAAATTCACTTGATATCTTATCATTCATGGTCTCTAGAACTGATTCGCCATATTGCTCAATGTCCCTTCTCGGTCCAGTTACATTTAAATTAAGTTGCTGTCTTTCAGCCAGATTACTTAAAACTAATACTTACACACGAAATTAATATCATTATTATCAATATATTGAAAATAAAATAAACACTGAACACACTTAAATTATGAAATAATCAATATTTGTAATTCAATTGAAATTCGCGGTTGCAACAAAAAGCACAGCCACCTGGTTAAATAATAAATCAATTACCTTACACCGTCATCTGTTAGAATCGTATGGAACTCACAGATAATTATAACTCTTTGTTAAATAGTAAACAAATAATTTGCAATAAAAAATAATGCGACTATAAATTTAGTTATAAACTTCCCTAAGTCTCAAGTTGGATCAAACAGCACACAATGTGCAAAATTTTATTAAAATCGATTCAGTAGTTTAGGATTCCACAGCAGACAAACAACGTGGCACGTAATATATTAAGATATATTAATTTGGAAGAGCATACTTGGAATTTCCTTTTCCAAGTGGTTCACAATGTAGATTTTGACACCAAATTAACAACTAACGAAGTTCACAGCCAGAACAGAACTAGCGAAAATAAAAACTTATTCTGTAATAAATGTAGATGCATGATGTTATTTATAACCACAACTGTGTGTTTCGTTCAAATTCACAAACTCTGGATATCTACAGTATTATGTTGAGTGGGATAAAACGTGGACGAATGGAAGTTAATATTTCATCTTCCTCCCCGCTTGATTTGAATTCTGGCCCACTTGCACGGGTTCAAAAATGTATTTTTATTAGGCCTATATAAAACTTTCCTCATTAGAGGATTGCCACAATGACAAAGTGATACAGACAATTAATTTTTGAAATTGGTGAAATGCATTTTGAAAATACATTACAAATGTTCAAATTTTACTTCAAATATATTATATAAAATATAAATTTTGTAAAGATGGTTTCTTAAAATTTTGAAAATACATTACAAATGTTCAAATTTTACTTCAAATATATTATATAAAATATAAATTTGGTAAAGATGGTTTCTTAAAATTGAAATTGATCATCTAATGGCAGCGATGGCAATTTTAGAAAGATACACTCTGTCCAAATCTAAGAAATTCCAAAATTAAATTGGATTGCGTTGAACATGAAAGTTAAAAGCGATTTTCTATTATCTGAATACAGCTCTGCGGTTATCTCAGTAAGGAGTGCCGAAACACACACACACACACACACACACACACACACACATAGAGAGATATTATTCTCCTTTACAACAGAAAAAGACGCCAGGTTTACCGCTGCGTTCGTTTTTCAACTCTTGCGGATAGGCCTATGCATCTGCGGTGATGTATACTTAGAAAAAAAAAAGAATGAGCGGACTCTTTATCTCGAACATTTCAAGTTTTAACGCGCGATCACACGAGTAAACTAATTGCACAGTAGAGCTACAATACGTTTCTCTTCCTCCAATTAAGAGTATTCTCTTATCCACGAACAAGCCAGTGAATGCTTAGCAGCTCAATTGCTTGTGGCTTGCTTCGTATGCAGTAGGTTACAGATTCGATTCTCAACGAGTTTTCTTTAATTGTTACAATGCTATTTTATTCTGTCTGCTCACTTTTAAAGAAAAAACGAACGACCTATTTGGAAGTATTATTATTATTGTTGTCCATCATCTATGGGCTATCATTAGACTGGACTTGACTTATATAAACTAAATATTTTAATTGGGTGAAACTTTTTCCTCACTAATACGTAATAAATAAATACACAAATATATGAACCTAAATTATCTTTTATTGCATAAATTTATAGTATTATTATTAAAACCTGGTACTGCACACACAATTAAATTTATACCGGTAGCTAAATAGTGTTATAGAGTTTACGAAGGCAGAAATATTACTTAAAATTGTGTAAAGTGGGCATATATTACGTGGCTGGAATTAAATGTTATAGAATGTATTTTGCGGAAATACAAATAAATAACAAAAAAAAACATTGTCCAGGAATTTGAAACCTGGCTCTCTTACATAGGCCTATTTCATTTTTTCGTAATTGATTTAACGATCTACGCCACTCGAACGTCGGATGCTTAAAAAATTAACTACTCCAAAATACTCTGTTGTGTATGCTGAGTTCGAGTTACGCGGTAAACAGTGGTCACGTGGTCTTACAGCGACAAATCACAGCCCGAGGAGCCAGGGGCCCCGCCAGCAGCCGGAAGACGTTAGGGGGTTGTTAAAAACCTTTTAAATCGTCTGGCGATTAACATGTACTTTTAAAATTTATTATTAAATATGCCATAACATTTTTGAATGCCCAAAATATATTTTCGGTATATTAAATAAATTCGGAGGAGTCAGGTCATATTTTATAACTCAAAAAATAGTCTGGGAGTATTATTTCTGGATTATATGGCTACTAAAATAACAAATAAAAATTTCAAATTGCCCAAAAAATACTTTTTGGGTTTATTTTTTTGCAATAGCGAAATAATCGCAAGACCTCTACCTGACTCACAATTCCAGATGCACCTATCGTAATAGCACTGATTTTTTTTATTATTTCAACGTGGGTAAAACACCTCTTCTAAAATGTGTCGTCAGCTCTTGGACTATGAGCCATTCAAATAAAACTTCGAAGAACAAAATTGTATGCATACAACATACGCTTTCAAACCATGGGACGAATATTGACGAGAACTGAGTCACAAAGCAAATTGGCGCAGTTTTCTGTTGTAAAGGAAAATAACATCCATATTTTCGTGAAAACATCAAGCATGTACAGTCTTCTCCCACTTCATTCTTGGCATACCTACTGAGAACATATCCCTCTAGTTTTCCTACAAGAAGTTTCCATACTCCTATTTCATTCCGAATTCGCACATGTCCTGCCTATCACAGTATACTAGACTTAACTGTTCTTATTACATCTAGTTTCCCCATTAAGATCATGTAGCTGTTATGCAGTCTTCTCCACTCACCTGTTTGTTAATCTCTCTAAACTTGTACTCTTGGATAATTATTTACTTAGACAAAATTACAACACATTCTAATTATTTATTCATGCATTCCTTAGAAACAAATAAATGGAAATTATATAAAAGCCATCTTAGTTTGCAGATTTTTCATGCCTGATTTTTATAAAAAGCAAAGAAAATATTACAAGTAAAATAGCGTATTTACACATTTTCTTCTCAATACTCCAATTACCAGTCCAGCGTATGTGCTGTCTTGCTCTTTGGTGATTTAAAGCTTTTTTTTTCTCTCAATCACCATTCATAATGGACAGATGGCTGTTGAATTAAGTTTTATAACATATCAAAGCATGTTCAAATGCTTTGAGGTGGCAGCCCCACCATTGGACTTACTCGGCAACAGGACAGTTACCTGCTACGAGGAAATTAAAAAAAAACAAAACTCCCCAAGACAATATAGATCTGTAGCATATTGTGCAGCGGGGAGCGGAACGGGCCAATAGTCCATACCTTGAAGATGATGATGAACACATCAAAGAATTTGATAATCATAATCTCTTATATGAAAACTGGGTATTAGAGCAATATAATATTATTCACTAACTAACTCACTGGCAACTATTGAATATAGGTTCATGGCTGCACAGACAAACTCTCCATACTCACTTACAAAAGAAAAATGGTTAGGATATCCAGACAGATTAAATCAAAAGTAGTTGATTTGGTTGAAAATTTTATTTTATAACAAAATAGAATTACATTAATCTATAACAACATGATATAACCAAAATCAAAACAAAAAAGTTTTCTAAAAATATATATAATTTAAAAATATTTTAGTTAACATATACTGATGTTTAATACGTACATCTTCTGAAATTGAGTCTACTTCCATTTTTATACAAGTCAGCAATAAGAACAATTATTGGAAGAAATATTCATATAATTGACATGAAACAAATAAGTGCATTTAATATGTGACACAATTTCAGATAATTTGATTTTTGTGTCATGGTGTCTGTAATTTGTACTTTATATTGGCTGGTAATAATCATATAACTAAGTCACTGGCACTATCAAACCCATAGGTTCATAGCTGCATGGACATAAGCACTCCATACATCCATATCCTGAGCTAACGTTTTCTAATCATTCCCTGTATAATCTACTTCCCTCAAATCATAGTTAATGTTATTATCCCACCCCATTCTTGGTCTACCGACTGGGTATTTTCCCTCTGGTTTTCCTACAAGAATCTTCTATGCATATCTTTCATTCTCCATTTGTGCCAGAGAATCATATAAAAATAATTAATTTTGAGCTAGCGTTTTAAGAGAAACACACCTATATGGGTTAATTAGCTGAAAATGGGTATTTATAACAATAAAGCATACATACAGCTGTGATAAAAAATATAATAGGGTAGCCTGGGGCTATTTTGCACATTTCAAATTAAAAGTTATATAACCTTCGGGAAAAATTTTTCAAGGAAAATAAAATATATATTTATTATTACTGAGATATCAATAAATGCATACACAGTATTTAAAAACTCATAAGTGTTAACACTAATAAACAAGAAATATAAATCTGACACACGACGTGGCTTAACATTATGAACTTAAACGGACAGGGGGCTATTCCATCCACATCTTAACATTACAAACATTTACTGAACGTGAATTGTTTCTTGCCAAAGGCATCAAGACACACCTCATGAAATCATTTTAAACATTTCTGACATGATCCACTCTCCCATACATTTTGACTTTTCTGTAAAATACCTTACACAACAAAAAAGAACACGGCACATCATCTTCCTCCACCTTCACTGTTGGCTGACGTGGAAGTGGATCGTCTTCATATGATGAGGAATGTATGTTTCTTTTATTTGCATGCCTTCTTCTATCCACTTCATGTAAGCCCCTTTAGATTTTTATTGTGAATTGTCTAACATTTTAATAAATAACTTCTGATAGTTTTCTCACATTTTTATGAAAGAATAATATCATAAGAAGTGTACAGAATAACCCCTGTTATTCTGTGTGAAATAGCCCCCATTTCCTACATTATAATAAAGCTGTATAATTTCATAACCACTTATAATTTCTAAATTTAATTAACTGATCTGATAATTGCAAACATTTACTATAAATTGGCACAGTAATTATTGATTTACATCAATCTATATGAAAATTATAGCTTAAACAGTGAGATGTATAAACTATTCAAGCAGGTATATGGCTCAAATAATACATACCGTGGTTGACAAAAGCTTTTCTTACAGCAATACAGAACCTTTTTTTGAAACAAACAGATGACGACTGAATACCAGACAGACAGGGGTTGAAAGTTGAAAAGAAGTGGTCATTTGTCCTTGAAAATTCCAAAGGTTTCCAGGAAGACACAAAATACTTAAAGTGTGCAAAAAAACCCCATGTGCAAAAAAGCCCCGGGGTACCCTAACTGCTCTTGAAAATTTGCTATGTGAATTTTTTTGTCAAAAATAAGATTTTTAGACTACCGGAATCAGAATTTTATAGCACATCTATTGGCATAGATAATTTTGGCATTCATCTAGCGCTATTACTAATTTTAGTTTTAAATAATTACAATTCTTAAAAATGCTTTGTACAATTGGGCTAAACTTGCAACCACATTTTCAGCTATGTGCACAAAAGTGACATTGTGGGTTTTATTGTGATTTTTCCACCTATAAACATATTTTGACATATAGCAGGTTTTTATTACATACAATTTTCCAGTATATAAGATTAATAGCAATAAATTATTTTCTCTTTGTCATTTTTAATTCAATTTGTGTTAAGAATCATTGAAAAATACCAGAGGAAATACAGTAAAACCTGTCTTAGCCGGAACCTTTATAAGAAGGGAACCTGTAGAGACGAAAAAATCTCCAGAACAGTACAATTTTATATGTAAAATCGTCCTGCATAAGGAAACCTTCATAAACGGAATGTATGTTAAAGTACCAACAGTTAATTTTTACCTCCATAACACACAAAATTATTCTTAAGCACATTCTATTTACAGTATTAATGACCACATGTGTAAATTCTGCATATGACGCTTCTGCATTATATCATTTTACCTTCTTGTGTTGCCATTGTACTGTGGGGATACACTTGCTTATGTGTGACAGCGGAGATTCCCTCGCTTTTCCTTGCCTGCTTACAGTCATTGCCAACCAAATTAAAGACATGGAACCCTGCAATTGAGATTGAAGATGTTATCAATTTCGACAATGATTTGGCAACAACACAAAATATAGAACGAGCCATCACGTTGATTCTTTAAATGAAACGAGAGGGCAGTCCTCCAAATATGAAGGAACTCAAATTTACGAAGAAAAAGAAGAGGAAGAAGATGCCCCACGAGAGTTGAATATATTTAGCTACAAAAAAGCGTTGTTGAATGTGAATGATCTCCAAGAATTTGCTACTTCACGCGATGATCCTGCTTTGATTGACCTCTTGCAAGATGTAGAGAACCACATTCTTTCCCGTGCTGTGACTAAAACTAGGCAGCCTACCTTACTACAGCTATGGAGGAAGTGAAATTAACAAACAAAGAATGCAAGTAACATTTTTTTTTACTTTTTATTCACTATATTTATGGTGCAGATATTGTAGTATTCTACTTAAATTTGCTTGTAATTTGAGAACCCTTTATAAGAAGGAAAACTGCCAAGGCGGAAAAATATTTAAGGAACTGTCATGTTCTTTCATAGACAGGTTTTACTGTATTATTCCAACTCCATTGAAAAAGTCAGTACAATACTCATTCATGATCAATACAAAGTAATGCATGGATAAATAGAATTCTAAGTTCTATCTTGACTATACAGTTTGTCTAAATTTAAATGCCCGAATATTAAATACTCATCTGAAGAGAAATTTAATATCAACTAGACATCCTCTATGCCACTTCAAGGAGTAAATACAAAAATGATGTGATTGCACAATGAAAACTTAATGACTATATGGCTTCATTGTTGTATAAATATTTTATGCATTCAATATGCAGGGAACTGTAAACTATAGCAGGATTTTAATATCATAATAAATACAAAAGTTAAAGTTAATAATTTTGTATTTTAAAATTCTTTTAATATATATAACTTACATAAATAAAATCATACTACATAACAGTCTTTGTAAAGAATGCTTTTAAAAATTGTTTTAAGTCATTGTTGTCAAAATTATAAAGCCTTTTATTATAACTGTAATAAGAACATCTGCATAACTTCATGTTCTTAAATGAAAGTAAACTAAACTCTGATTGGATATTAAAACAATTTTCTTATTTAACAAATCAAATTAAACCGTATATTTAAACAACTATTAACCAATAGAATTTAAAATTAACATGTGATGTAATAATGGCCTTAAAATTATAAAAGAATTACACTTCTGCATACAACTTTCAACAAAGATAGAAGCAATAGAGCTCTCCTAATAAAATGTAATATTTAATACAGGAAGAATAATTGATTTAAGAAAGGAAAAGAATTTATTTTAAATTGATGGTGAAGAATAATACCACCTACATTTACTTAATCTGCTGGGAAATTAAGAAGTAAATAAATTTGCAATTATTTCTACAAGAAACATTTTTTAGTAATTTTGAAGTGTTTTCCTATCCAGTGTACCAACTTCCGACCCTAAGAAGAGAATCTGGCTCTCTGAAAATTAAACCCAACCTGAACCAGTAATTCTTTTTCGGGACACAAATCCTTCTTCAAAATGTTATGACAACATCGGGCATGAAGAGAATTACTACTTCAAAACAGTTAGGTGTTTCAATCTGGACAAATTGTATTTGCCTAGCAATTTAAAATCTTCGAACTCACTATTACACTGTATAATACATTAACATAAGCTGAACTTAAATACTAACTTCGGACAGACTTTCAGCATGTTCACAAAAGTCCCATACCATACACAATTTTTTTCTTAGGAGAGTGTAATTTCATGGCCTTTATACCCATGTTAACGTAGTAGATAAGGTCAATTATACTGTATTAGATTTACCAACCTAACTTACCTACTAGTTTTAATTCTTCTCAAGTATTAGATCATTATTCAAATCTCAGCCTTAAACTTCTAACTTTTTTATTCTAAGATTTAAATTCTTTATACCTCACCTCATATTCTAATTGTAATTAAATAATTATAATTTTTATCCTTACATATAAAAATGAGCCTATAATAATCAACCACTCTGTCTTGACTTATTTATTTATATTATGTATAATAAATAACATTTAAAAAAACAAAATAACAGTCAAATGTGGAAAGTTCTTCACTTCACCACAGCTTACATCAATATTCTTCTTAGGCCATGATCTGCATTCCAGTAATAATATTTTTTTGCACAATAGTGCATTTTGTCGTACTTACAGCAATGGTGACCATGATTGAAAGTTCAACTTAGTAGTATTTCGGAGTTGCACACCCTTAAATAACATAAACTGTCCGACAGTAAAACTTGTCACAAAGATGTGAATGCTTGGGACCATTTTTTTTCCACCCCACCTTATACGACATTCCGAATTATAAAAAAAAAAGAAAAAACCAATATTAGATTATGGAGTACTTTATATGTATTTTTATGTACCTTGGATTAATTATAGTTCCACTGCCATTGGAGAGTGAAGTATAGTATGTACGAGCGACTTCGACGGTAATGCATGAAAAAACAGTCCAATTTTGTCAGAGATAAAAATATCTCTTAGGTGCGTAACCTGAAATTAAAGTATGCAGTTTCGGTTTCCACTCATTAACTATATTTTTGTTTACACCCTTTGTTTCCCTGCAATTATCATTCAACACTAAATGTGTGTGTTTTAAAACTTTCCACAACCAACTTGAAGATGCCTTGAAATCGTTATTCCCAAGAGATATAGCAACAGACAGAGCATCGGTCTGGAAATTTGGAGATTTTTTTATTGTGAACTCTCACACCTCGTTGATTTCTTTCTTACCTCTCTCTTCATTTGACCATTTCCTTGCATCCATTCATTCATTATCACACCTCGTTCATTTCTTTCTTACCTCTCTCTTCATTTAACCATTTCCTTGCATCCATTCATTCATTATCACACCTCGTTGATTTCTTTCTTACCTCTCTCTTCATTTGACCATTTCCTTGCATCCATTCATTCATTATCACACCTCGTTTATTTCTTTCTTACCTCTCTCTTCATTTGACCATTTCCTTGCATCCATTCATTCATTATCACACCTCATTGATTTCTTTCTTACCTCTCTCTTCATTTGACAATTTCCTTGCATCCATTCATTCATTATCACACCTCGTTTATTTCTTTCTTACCTCTCTCTTCATTTAACCATTTCCTTGCATCCATTCATTCATTATCACACCTCGTTCATTTCTTTCTTACCTCTCTCTTCATTTAACCATTTCCTTGCATCCATTCATTCATTATCACACCTCGTTGATTTCTTTCTTACCTCTCTCTTCATTTGACCATTTCCTTGCATCCATTCATTCATTATCACACCTCATTGATTTCTTTCTTACCTCTCTCTTCATTTCACCATTTCCTTGCATCCATTCATTCATTATCACACCTCGTTGATTTCTTTCTTACCTCTCTCTTCATTTGACCATTTCCTTGCATCCATTCATTCATTATCACACCTCGTTGATTTCTTTCTTACCTCTCTCTTCATTTGACCATTTCCTTGCATCCATTCATTCATTATCACACCTATTTGATTTCTTTCTTACCTCTCTCTTCATTTGACCATTTCCTTGCATCCATTCATTCATTATCACACATCATTGATTTCTTTCTTACCTCTCTCTTCATTTGACCATTTCCTTGCATCCATTCATTCATTATCACACCTCGTTGATTTCTTTCTTACCTCTCTCTTCATTTGACCATTTCCTTGCATCCATTCATTCATTATCACACCTCGTTTATTTCTTTCTTACCTCTCTCTTCATTTGACCATTTCCTTGCATCCATTCGTTCATTATCACACCTCATTGATTTCTTTCTTACCTCTCTCTTCATTTGACCATTTCCTTGCATCCATTCATTCATTATCACACCTCGTTGATTTCTTTCTTACCTCTCTCTTCATTTGACCATTTCCTTGCATCCATTCATTCATTATAACATCTATTTGATTTCTTTCTTACCTCTCTATTCATTTGACCATTTCCTTGCATCCATTCATTCATTATCACACCTATTTGATTTCTTTCTTACCTCTCTCTTCATTTGACCATTTCCTTGCATCCATTCATTCATTATCACACCTCATTGATTTCTTTCTTACCTCTCTCTTCATTTGACATTTCCTTGCATCCATTCATTCATTATCACACCTCGTTGATTTCTTTCTTACCTCTCTCTTCATTTGACCATTTCCTTGCATCCATTCATTCATTATCACACCTCGTTCATTTCTTTCTTACCTCTCTCTTCATTTGACCATTTCCTTGCATCCATTCATTCATTATAACATAGAAAAATGATACAAACCCATCAATAGCCAAACAAATGACCTTAGAAACCATTAGTACAAAGTTCCCAGAACCAGAGTGGCTAAGAGTCTTCACTGATGGCTCCAAAACCAAGAGTGAAAATGCTGGTGCAGGAATTTACTCTCATCTGTTTAGTCAATATGTTGCAGTAGGCACAAACAATACAGCCTTCGATGGTGAAGTAAAAGCCATAGAAGTAGCATTCCACAACCTCCTATTCCGAACAAAAATGTTTACAAAAGCTGTTATTCTGGCAGACTCCAAGGCCGCTATACAAGCAATAACCTCCAACCAAACACCAGAAAATGAAACCATCTTCGAATGCCGTAAACTTCTGAAATACCTCAACAACCAAAATAAATTAATAGCCTTCCAGTGGATACCCTCACACATCGGAATAGTTGGCAATGAAATAGCTGATGGACTTGCCAAAAAGGGTACCAAAACACAGATAACAACCCACCCCAATTCGAACCTCCACAGAAAAATCGAAGAAATTAAGAAAGCATTCCAAATGGAAAACATGAAAGAAAACATTGCAACAGCCAGAGGGAAACCATGGGAAAAAATTGATGAGCTATACACAGAAATAAAATATAAAGGCCACAAGGAAGCAGTAGCAAAATTCAGACTGATGTCAGGACACGACTGCCTGGCTGACCACCTCCACAGAATAAACGTTTTCCAATCCGACAGATGTGTCATATGCAAAGACCCGGACCTGATCATGGACAAACACCACCTTCTAGTCTGTCCAGCTTTAAATCCAACTGCACAACACTCTAAGGACCTTGTTTGCTTGTACTGGGAAGCAAGAGAGAAAATGACTTAAGCGTCAAATCTTGCCATTAGAAAACAACAACAACATCTATTTGATTTCTTTCTTTCCTCTCTCTTCATTTAACCATTTCCTTACATCCATTCATTCATTATCACACCGCGTCGATTTCTTTCTTACCTCTCTCTTCATTTGACCATTTCCTTGCATCCATTCATTCATTATCGCACCTCGTTGATTTCTTTCTTACCTCTCTCTTCATTTGACCATTTCCTTGCATCCATTTATTCATTATCACACCTCGTTGATTTCTTTCTTACCTCTCTCTTCATTTGACCATTTCCTTGCATTCATCCATTCATTCATTATCACACCTCGTTGATTTCTTTCTTACCTCTCTCTTCATTTGACCATTTCCTTGCATCCATTCATTCATTCATTATCACACCTCGTTGATTTCTTTCTTACCTCTCTCTTCATTTGACCATTTCCTTGCATCCATCCATTCATTCATTATCACACCTCGTTCATTTCTTTCTTACCTCTCTCTTCATTTGACCATTTCCTTGCATCCATTCATTCATTCATTATCACACCTCGTTGATTTCTTTCTTACCTCTCTGTTCATTTGACCATTTTCTTGCATCCATTCATTCATTATCACACCTCGTTCATTTCTTTCCTACCTCTCTCTTCATTTGACCATTTCCTTGCATCCATTCATTCATTATCACACCTCGTTGATTTCTTTCTTACCTCTCTCTTCATTTGACCATTTCCTTGCATCCATTCATTCATTATAACATCTATTTGATTTCTTTCTTACCTCTCTCTTCATTTGACCATTTCCTTGCATCCATCCATTCATTCATTATCACACCTCGTTGATTTCTTTCTTACCTCTCTCTTCATTTGACCATTTCCTTGCATCCATTCATTCATTATCACACCGCGTTGATTTCTTTCTTACCTCTCTCTTCATTTGACCATTTCCTTGCATCCATTCATTCATTATCACACCTCGTTGATATCTTTCTTACCTCTCTCTTCATTTGACCATTTCCTTGCATCCATCCATTCATTCATTATCACACCTCGTTGATTTCTTTCTTACCTCTCTCTTCATTTGACCATTTCCTTGCATCCATTCATTCATTATCACACCTCGTTTATTTCTTTCTTACCTCTCTCTTCATTTGACCATTTCCTTGCATCCATTCATTCACTATCACACCTCATTGATTTCTTTCTTACCTCTCTCTTCATTTGACCATTTCCTTGCATCCATTCATTCATTCATTATCACACCTCGTTGATTTCTTTCTTACCTCTCTCTTCATTTGACCATTTCCTTGCATCCATTCATTCATTCATTATCACACCTCGTTGATTTCTTTCTTACCTCTCTCTTCATTTGACCATTTCCTTGCATCCATCCATTCATTCATTATCACACCTCGTTGATTTCTTTCTTACCTCTCTCTTCATTTGACCATTTCCTTGCATCCATTCATTCATTATCACACCTCGTTGATTTCTTTCTTACCTCTCTCTTCATTTGACAATTTCCTTGCATCCATTCATTCATTATCACACCTCGTTGATTTCTTTCTTACCTCTCTCTTCATTTGACCATTTCCTTGCATCCATTCATTCATTCATTATCACACCTCGTTGATTTCTTTCTTACCTCTCTCTTCATTTGACCATTTCCTTGCATCCATTCATTCATTATCACACCTCGTTGATTTCTTTCTTACCTCTCTCTTCATTTGACCATTTCCTTGCATCCATTCATTCATTATCACACCTATTTGATTTCATTCTTACCTCTCTCTTCATTTGACCATTTCCTTGCATCCATTCATTCATTATCACACCTCGTTTATTCCTTTCTTACCTCTCTCTTCATTTAACCATTTCCTTGCATCCATTCATTCATTATCACACCTTGTTGATTTCTTTCTTACCTCTCTCTTCATTTGACCATTTCCTTGCATCCATTCATTCATTATCACACATCGTTGATTTCTTTCTTACCTCTCTCTTCATTTGACCATTTCCTTGCATCCATTCATTCATTATCACACCTCGTTGATTTCTTTCTTACCTCTCTCTTCATTTGACCATTTCCTTGCATCCATTCATTCATTATCACACCTCGTTGATTTCTTTCTTACCTCTCTCTTCATTTGACCATTTCCTTGCTCCATTCATTCATTATCACACCTCGTTGATTTCTTTCTTACCTCTCTCTTCATTTGACCATTTCCTTGCATCCATTCATTCATTCATTATCACACCTCGTTGATTTCTTTCTTACCTCTTTCTTCATTTGACCATTTCCTTGCATCCATTCATTCATTCATTATCACACCTCGTTGATTTCTTTCTTACCTCTCTCTTCATTTGACCATTTCCTTGCATCCATCCATTCATTCATTATCACACCTCGTTGATTTCTTTCTTACCTCTCTCTTCATTTGACCATTTCCTTGCATCCATCCATTCATTCATTATCACACCTCGTTGATTTCTTTCTTACCTCTCTCTTCATTTGACCATTTCCTTGCATCCATTCATTCATTATCACAACCTCGTTGATTTCTTTCTTACCTCTCTCTTCATTTGACAATTTCCTTGCATCCATTCATTCATTATCACACCTCGTTGATTTCTTTCTTACCTCTCTCTTCATTTGACCATTTCCTTGCATCCATCCATTCATTCATTATCACACCTCGTTGATTTCTTTCTTACCTCTCTCTTCATTTGACCATTTCCTTGCATCCATTCATTCATTATCACACCTCGTTGATTTCTTTCTTACCTCTCTCTTCATTTGACCATTTCCTTGCATCCATTCATTCATTATCACACCTCGTTGATTTCTTTCTTACCTCTCTCTTCATTTGACCATTTCCTTGCATCCATTCATTCATTATCACACCTCGTTGATTTCTTTCTTACCTCTCTCTTCATTTGACCATTTCCTTGCATCCATTCATTCATTATCACACCTCGTTGATTTCTTTCTTACCTCTCTCTTCATTTGACATTTCCTTGCTCCATTCATTCATTATCACACCTCGTTGATTTCTTTCTTACCTCTCTCTTCATTTGACCATTTCCTTGCATCCATTCATTCATTCATTATCACACCTCGTTGATTTCTTTCTTACCTCTTTCTTCATTTGACCATTTCCTTGCATCCATTCATTCATTCATTATCACACCTCGTTGATTTCTTTCTTACCTCTCTCTTCATTTGACCATTTCCTTGCATCCATCCATTCATTCATTATCACACCTCGTTGATTTCTTTCTTACCTCTCTCTTCATTTGACCATTTCCTTGCATCCATCCATTCATTCATTATCACACCTCGTTGATTTCTTTCTTACCTCTCTCTTCATTTGACCATTTCCTTGCATCCATTCATTCATTATCACACCTCGTTGATTTCTTTCTTACCTCTCTCTTCATTTGACAATTTCCTTGCATCCATTCATTCATTATCACACCTCGTTGATTTCTTTCTTACCTCTCTCTTCATTTGACCATTTCCTTGCATCCATCCATTCATTCATTATCACACCTCGTTGATTTCTTTCTTACCTCTCTCTTCATTTGACCATTTCCTTGCATCCATTCATTCATTATCACACCTCGTTGATTTCTTTCTTACCTCTCTCTTCATTTGACCATTTCCTTGCATCCATTCATTCATTATCACACCTCGTTGATTTCTTTCTTACCTCTCTCTTCATTTGACCATTTCCTTGCATCCATTCATTCATTATCACACCTCGTTTATTTCTTTCTTACCTCTCTCTTCATTTAACCATTTCCTTGCATCCATTCATTCATTATCACACCTTGTTGATTTCTTTCTTACCTCTCTCTTCATTTAACCATTTCCTTGCATCCATTCATTCATTATCACACCTCGTTCATTTCTTTCTTACCTCTTTCTTCATTTGACCATTTCCTTGCATCCATTCATTCATTATCACACCTCGTTGATTTCTTTCTTACCTCTCTCTTCATTTGACCATTTCCTTGCATCCATTCATTCATTATCACACCTCGTTGATTTCTTTCTTACCTCTCTCTTCATTTGACCATTTCCTTGCTCCATTCATTCATTATCACACCTCGTTCATTTCTTTCTTACCTCTCTCTTCATTTGACCATTTCCTTGCATCCATTCATTCATTATCACACCTCGTTGATTTCTTTCTTACCTCTCTCTTCATTTGACCATTTCCTTGCATCCATTCATTCATTCATTATCACACCTCGTTGATTTCTTTCTTACCTCTCTCTTCATTTGACCATTTCCTTGCATCCATTCATTCATTCATTATCACACCTCGTTGATTTCTTTCTTACCTCTCTCTTCATTTGACCATTTCCTTGCATCCATCCATTCATTCATTATCACGCCTCGTTGATTTCTTTCTTACCTCTCTCTTCATTTGACCATTTCCTTGCATCCATTCATTCATTATCATACCTCGTTGATTTCTTTCTTACCTCTCTCTTCATTTGACAATTTCCTTGCATCCATTCATTCATTATCACACCTCGTTGATTTCTTTCTTACCTCTCTCTTCATTTGACCATTTCCTTGCATCCATCCATTCATTCATTATCACACCTCGTTGATTTCTTTCTTACCTCTCTCTTCATTTGAGCATTTCCTTGCATCCATTCATTCATTATCACACCTCGTTGATTTCTTTCTTACCTCTCTCTTCATTTGACCATTTCCTTGCATCCATTCATTCATTATCACACCTCGTTGATTTCTTTCTTACCTCTCTCTTCATTTGACCATTTCCTTGCATCCATTCATTCATTATCACACCTCGTTGATTTCTTTCTTACCTCTCTCTTCATTTGACCATTTCCTTGCATACATTCATTCATTCATTATCACACCTCCTTGATTTCTTTCTTACCTCTCTCTTCATTTGACCATTTCCTTGCATCCATTCATTCATTATCACACCTCGTTGATTTCTTTCTTACCTCTCTCTTCATTTGACCATTTCCTTGCATCCATTCATTCATTATAACATCTATTTGATTTCTTTCTTACCTCTCTCTTCATTTGACCATTTCCTTGCATCCATTCATTCATTATCACACCTATTTGATTTCTTTCTTATCTCTCTCTTCATTTGACCATTTCCTTGCATCCATTCATTCATTATAACATCTATTTGATTTCTTTCTTACCTCTCTATTCATTTGACCAATTTCTTAGCATCCATTCATACATTATTTTTTCTTTGTGTTTTATAATCTCTTAAACATGCATTTTTCCACATTTAAATTTAGTCATTATTTCGAGTACTGAGAGTTTGTTTTTCTTCATCTTCAATCACTTTCACTTTTTCATTTAATGACAATGATACATGAGATTTATTCCGTAAATTCAGAATGCTACGTGTGAAAGATATGTACACAATCGATCTCAGATCTTAAACTAATTAAAAAGATTTTACACTGCACTGGTTATTTGTAAGACAGATGTCACATGCCAAAAATTTGTCAAAAGAACCTGTATTTGGCAAAACGGGTGTGCAGTTAGGCCGAAAGAAAATTCCAGATACAGGTAGAAATTTTACCCGGTGGCAGGAATTATTATTATTAATTCACCTAACAGGATTTCAATGAAGTGGAAACTAATTTATTTCCCTCTCTATCTTTCTGCCATATAAACTTTTTTTTTCATGAATTGTGTAGAAATATCCTTCCGTTTCCACGTTGGGCAGATTCTGTTTTATACAAAATAAATACATGTAAAATTACTATTATTTTAATGGGACCAATAAATTTGTTCACATTGGACAGATTTCTGCATTATTCACATTCTGGGTTAAACAAGTTATACTGTATTACATATTACAAACATATGAGGGAAGTAAAACCACTGCCCTCTATGTATACTACATACAATGTATACACAAAAAAATATCCAAAAAGTAGTGTTAATATACATTATACGAAACAAATCACTGCATTTTAAATTAACTGAATTTTATTTGAAACAGTATAATTCAATAAGTATGTACTTGCCGCCATTTATCACTAAATTGGTCTCACGGTCTCCTGTAGCTTCAACTAATAAACACTGCCCACACTGCTAACGTTAGTCAATTGTTTATAATGAACACAAATATTTCCAACAAAGATATTATTATTTTACTATTATTTATAATTTTGAAAACACCATTGCATAAAAAGTAATGTACACTGCACATGTGTGAATTGTTTTACGGAATCTTGGAAATTAAAAACCTCACTATTGCTTGGTTTTTAAACATTTTCCTCAATTCTCTAAAAACAACTTCCCAACCTCGCATCGTAATAAACTATTGCTTCATTAAATAGAAATAAGCAGTGACACCTACTCTATATGTTTCCTTTATCTCATTAAGGTAAGACAGTAGGCCAAAATTAAAAAAAAAAAAAAAATTTATAATTAGATAGTCTGTTCTTTTGTGAACATTTCTGAATGATTTTTTTACTGAACACCAATTATAATTGTGTTAATTTTTTTAAACAATTGACAGCTGTCAGCCTGTAATATCATTATACTTTAAACCTTGTTTTCTCGAAAGTGAAAATTTTCGAACATCTTCCCCATTATCATGATTGTGGTTCCACAGCTTTTAGTATAACTAGGTTTACCACCTGTAAAAACTTCATGTAATTATCTCTAAACTTTTCTGTGACCTTCATCTAGTACCTAAATATCTTAAAATATAATGAACCATTCATTCTGTATGTTACAAAAATTATAAATTCTCAGAAACTCTCTCTTATATATTACATCAAAAAATTAAATATTACTGTATGTTTGAAATAGCTTCTGAGAAATTATCCTATAAAACAAATTGTGGACTACTAGACATAGTAATTTTATACAATTAATAGTTGGCTACTATTCATATCTTATATTCATAAATATAGAGTAGTTCATGAACTAAAAAGACTGTTCAATCAGTTCATGTCATAAACTGAAAAAGCTAACATTCAATGTCCATATTTATTTGTTTAGTGTGGCCAACAATAATACCACATTAGAGGTTTCTTCAGAGAATAAGACATCAAAATGTTTACTAATTTTACCAATTCAATTGTCTATGAACTGAAACAATTCACAATTATGAATTTAAATATAGGACTAGTTGGGGATTCTACGTACTGTAATTTGAAGGAAAACATTACAAAATAGACTAATTGATGCAGTGAGGAATATAGATAATTGATTTTTGGTCTGAAGAAAATATGAGAAATAGCACAAAAAAAAATACAAGTGAAGATAGAAATAACAAAAAAAAAAAAGTGACATTCACAACATTTAATGTGCCCCAATAAATTATGTAGTATAACAATGAATTATGGCTAAAGTAGAAATGAAAACTTTTCAGTATTCTGGAAGTGATACAAACTAATAAAATATAGCTGTACCATGAAAAAAATTTCAAAATCTGGAATTTCTTAGAATTCACTAAAATTAGCAATGAAAAAAGCTAACAAAACTATCTCTTTATAACCTTGAAATATTCTACCTAGTGGAATTAATAAACTTCCATTAGGTTGGCAACATGAACTTAATGGAAGATAGTTTATAAATTGTAGCCCATTTTAAAATGCCTCCATAGTGACTCCTAAAATAACCAAATAGTTTGCCAACAGCTGAATATTAATTACCATAAACACATTAACAAATGCATTTAATAAATAACATAAAAAAATAAGTTTATGACTGTATGTCAGCTATTAGAACTGTCGCTGTAGTTGTCATAATCCTCATAGGTATTTTTCTTGTGCGACATATCTCTGTAAATTATATATCCTTCTCCAGGCAGACAGAATAGCCTCCATGGTATTTGGCATCGATACAAATGATGATAAGTGATAAACCATGTCAGAATTGCTATGCTACCACCAATTAGTTTCTCCATAATAGTATGGAAATACATTAATGTGTTTATTAACATGAAATTCCATAACACTATAAGCAGTACCATTAAAATAAAAGTCAATGTTATAAATGGAGTCAATTTTTCATATGATTTTTTCAGTTTTGAGAATTCTTCTTGAGTCAATCCAAGTGATGAACAATAACAGTTCGAAATGCTTTGAAATCTTCTACTATACTCTTTATTCTTGATTAAATCTCCTATATTTTTCCAACCAATAATGGCATTTGCTTCTTCCATTAAAATAAGGCAACTGTATATCAATAGGAAAGAATGTCCTGATATGTCAAAACCATGCCAATAAAACTTATTTTTTAAACAAAGTTTTCTTATTGGATATTTATTTCTTAAATCTTGATATTGGCTTAGATTTCCATTTGGAGAAGGAGAACATTCACCTGTTATTTCGTCAATAAAAATAAATATATTAGTCCAAAGAAACCAAGCAACTGTAGCAATTCCTAGTCTGCTCAGATGCTGCATTATTTTTAAAAATTTGCCACAACAGTATGTATAGCTAGTCATAAGAATAAAGGGGAATGCTAAACACAACGTCCAAAACCATCCTATTTTTACAAAGTACAAATTTAGTATATTATTTTTCTTTGAGAAATATGATTTTGGAAAAACATAAAACTCTCCTAGAAGAGACATAATAAACAAACATGCGAAATAAATTACAACTTTTATAATCGGTTCTATAAATAATACGTCGAAATCACGTATTAACATTATCACTTATTTATCTAAACTTTTATTACACCTTGCTGGAATGTCTGTAAATATTTTTCAAGATTACAACATAAAACTTTACATATAAGATAAAATAATGCAACTCATGTCGATAATTGTCTCACTAACCTATTTTGGTATTGCTTTTCTAATTTCTATAACTTTTCTTGAAACTTAGCGATTTTCTAGCTGTTGGGTTTAATACATTGCTGACCATAGAGAACGAAGTTGCTGACAACATTAGACTGTATAGAGCTATTGGTATTCATATTTAATTAATTTATTACTCTATTTATATACGATCAAATGATGATAATCTTTAAGTGTTCTTAAATTATAAATGCCGTAATGAGTTCCGGTAATCCGTTTTAAATTATAATGAAGTTATACAAAATGCTTTGGTTTATTATACAGCGAAAATCACCCGACGTATATCGTCGGCATAGAGCGTCGGCGATTATCGCGGGGCGTGATACTGGTTTAACATGGAGCAAAATATCGTCTCCATCACTTATGTTAATAGAATTGTCGCCAGATGGTACAACATATATGGGAAATTCGGAAAAACAAACTCTCGCAATAAATTTCGAAAAGTGTTTATTCGAAATGGATGTATACAAATCTGTCCTCCATGTATAAACTAATGAAATAAATTACATATCATTTAGAAAACTATAAACTAATCTTATGTAGACACTAATTGACCCATCGGAACCTAACAAAATGAAGTGAGTGAACATTTATTTTCTAAAATATGTTTTGGAATTACTTCTGAGTGTTTGTAATTCACAGATATGCCCTGCCATCTGACGGATTAAATTTTGTAAGTGTTCGCGCATTCGCACTACGATTCTATAGAACTTTAGAAAATAATTTAGAGATAAATGTCATAATTTACGTACATAGATAATTATTATATGTAATAATTCTTTTAAAATTTTGTAAAATAATAAAATTTCCATCCAACTTGTATGTTCATCCTAAAAAGGACATGCAAGAATGAAAGGAAATGACTATTACTTTAATATATTATGTTGTTAAAATTTCTTTCTGTATTAATAATGTAGATCAGAGTAAAGTACATTTTTTTTTCAATTGAATAAGTTTGGACCAAAGTAGTGTACCAAACTTAAAACATCACATATTTCAGATCAACACATTCAATCATAGCCTTTGTTAGGGCGACATCATCAATTTGTGTGTCCCAGTTAGAGGTCTCTTTTTCTCTGGACAACACAATGAAATTTCACCAAAATCAACGCATTCCTTTCATATTTTGGATACATTGTGTTCTGATAAATCACAATTAGAAACGCGTTTATTTTTTGAGTAATTAAATTCTCTAGTCATATATTTAATAAAGGATTTTAATTACTTAATTTTTAAGGACCATTAATAAAGGCATTGGCTTTATTATAATAATCCTCAATATAAAAAAAAACAAGGGCCTTGTTATCTTTATCAGCTTTTACATAAAACAAGATTTTATACCTAAATCATTAATACCATTTCTATTTTCATTATTAATTTTATTTATTTAAATGCAGTGGCTTTTGAAATTCTTCATTAGCCAACAATGACTGGGGAAAACAAACAATAACAATAACAAATGATGACAAGAAAGATTAAAAAATATTCATCTTTAACCTGGCTTCCCAGTATCTTCTCACGAAATTGTTGGTTGTTAGGGAAGGGCAAGTTCGAATGTGATCAGCATCCATATATTCCATAATGTTGCAGAGGATACATTGTTGAGTTGATAGAAGATCGAGGCGATGAAGGTGTTTACCTAGGCAGTCGTGTCCTGTTGCAGTATGGAATGATGCAACGGCTACTCTTCTAGGCCAATCTGGGAGTTTGGATGGATTCTTTCCAAGGTTTGTTAGTCATTTGGAGCTCCAGGAAAGGTTCTGAAGGCTTCTCTCACTCTGAAGCGGATGTTCATGGCTGCTCTAGAGTAAGATATAATGTTCGGTGATGTCTAAAGGATGGGTTCCTTTCTTGGCCAGCAAACCTGCCATTTCGTTCCCTGTAATGCCACAATGGGATGGTATCCACTACAGATACATATTTTACCTGTTATATTGAGATTTCTGATGATCTGTTTACTCTGTAATATTTTTTTGTTAGCAGGAGATGCTAGGTAATTTGCTATTATAGATATTGCTGCCTTAGAATTGCTTAACATGACAGCATTCAGGAACGATTGAGATCTGCATGTTTAGTTGACTCAGGGCTGTGGATAAAGCTCTAATCTCGCCGTCAAATCATGTCTGATGTCTTCCAAGAGAGTGGTATGTGGAGAAGAATTGGCAGTGGATTCCTGCTCCGGGGTATTTCCAATCTTATCTAAGGGAACTATCTGGGTAGACATGGAGCCATTTGTCTATAGGATATCGAACATCTGTTCTCATTATAATTATTATCATTCCGTAGTTTTCACATGTTTTTAAATTGTTTATAAGCCTCTCTCACAAATTGTTTCGTTTGTTCTTTATGCCGCTGAATAGATGATTCCGAAAATTACGTCTTTAATTTCTTATAGAATATGTTAAACCAAAATTCTAGTTTTTTTTCGAAAGTTGAAGTTTATTATTAAAAGTTTCTGACGAAATATTTTCAACAATGTTGATATCATTTAGAGGAGCGGTTGGTTTACTATTTTGACAAACTAGTTTCTTTAACCTATTTTATTTTCCTGTAAAAAAAATGTTTTTTTCCAAAGTTACAGTTGATTGGCAAAAACAATTTAATAATATAGTACTCTATCAACAAAAAAAAAAAGAGAGAAAAAACTGGCATATTTTTAATTGCCACCTAATGAAAATTTCATTGACTGTTATGAAACAAAATTTTGGGTGCATTTTAAATTATCACTTTGGAAAGTTATTTCTGTCATTCGGTAACTTTTCCCACTTCATTGAAAGCTGCAGATTTAAGCTTGGAAAGGAAAATCAGTTGAACGGTAATCGCATCGCGGTCCCTAGGGAGAGAACTTATTTCGCGTGATAGTTGGAAGTTCTTGATGCTTCAGAATATGCCAGAGTAAGTGATCGATTTCAACACTCTAAAGGATGTAATTTATTCATTCATTTGTTTGGTATACCCCTATTTGTCTTCAACACTTCAGGTGTTATTTGGTCTCTATGACAACGAATCAGCCAAGAATCAATAAGTGAAAATATTATAGAAGATGAGATTTTTATACTTCGAATAATTTATCATTTATTTCACTATATCGATACTGTAATAAGTTAAATATGTAAAAAAAGATCAAGGAATTGATGTAAGTACAGTTTTAATACTTTAATATGTGTGTGATATTGGAACAGAATAGTATTTTTGATATGAAAATTAAACTACAATAATGTCCCATATGAAATTATAACTGCTAAAATTATGTAGAGAGGAAAGTTAATAACTTAATAAAGTGCAACGTCCTGAGTTATAGAATGTTTTAGACTTACTATATTTTCAAATTTACAAATAAACTATGTCCTCTTTTAAAATAAACGCTATTGAATTTATTCGTATATCTTTTAACTTCAATCCATTCACATTTTTTTTATCTTCCTGTTTTCCATATCACTCCTTTTGTTTTTTTTCTTCAAAATAATCTTGACGGGTTTGATTCATGACATCCCTTTAATGTGATCATGCTATCTAACCATTTTTATTCTGTAATTTTCAATATTCTTCAGATTTCATAGTTTCTATGGCTTACTTGCAGAACGTCTCCAAAAATCAATTTCAGTTAATCATTATATAAATTATTTGCAAGCTGTAATTAAAAAGTGGAATTTTTTTCAGCAAACCCTCTTATTAGCTTATACATATTTCATTTTTTTTAATGCTATTCCATTGTTATGACATAGTAGTAGCCCTATTTATAATTTTAATATTTTATAATAATTCATCGATTACAAATTTGTACGCATTTTATATCTGTTCTAAATAAACCAATATGAAATTGACGTAAGAGAGCATATACATGTGATAGCGATTTTTACAACACCTTTCATAACGGTTGTTAGGAAAGAAACACCAGAAATGTCGAAATGACAACCTGGGGCATTGAATAAAAAATAAATAATAGTTTTAAAAAACTAAAAGAACACGCTTTATTAGAAAACTAAAAAATGAAAAATAATTTTAATTTCCAATACGCTTGGGATAAAATAAAGTGGTCAACAAAAAAATCATCTCCAACACATATAGAATAAAACTAGAGTTATCAACAAAAAGAAAATAATTTTACCATCAAAAGCGTGGGGTGCTCTATATCAATTAATATATTTAATAATAAACAGATATTGGTAAAAGTAAGCTCTCTAAGAAGAAAATGTAAAAATCATAAAAAGCACCCCACGCTTTTGATGGTAAAATTATTTTCTTTTTGTTGATAACTCTAGTTTTATTCTATATGTGTTGGAGATGATTTTTTTGTTGACCACTTTATTTTATCCCAAGCATATTGGAAATTAAAATTATTTTTCATTTTTTAGTTTTCTAATAAAGCGTGCTCTTTTAGTTTTTTAAAACTATTATTTATTTTTTGTTTTTTAGTTTTAATATTTTACAGAATAAGATAAAAATGTAAATATCTTTAAATTCGATACTATTGTAGTATGAGCTAAAAGTAATACTCTTCTATAAAAAAAAACCTCCCAGCCGGATTTGAACCAGCGACGTATGCATTACTGAAATTATATACCACTAAGAGTTCACTGCTCTACCAACTGAGCTCTTACAACGATTGACTAAAAACTCGACAAGCCAGCAACCTATTATACCAGTTTTCATTTTTTTTGATTTTCGGATGATTCTGGCCAGGATTGTAGAAACAAAATATGAAATTATTGTATTGTCACGGATCCTCTACAAGTATACAAAGTTTCAAGTCGATCCGATGATTTTAAGTGGGTGAAAATTGCGTTGAAAGATTCCGTTACATTGATTCAAAAACACTTTTTTTTGATTTTCTAATGATTATGGCCAGGATTTTAGAAAATAAATATGAAATTATTGTATTGTCACGGGTCCTCTACAAGTATACAAAGTTTCAAGTCGATCCAATGTTTCTAAGTGGGTGAAAATCGCGTTGAAAAATTCCTTTACATTGATACAAAAACACCTTTTTTGATTTTCTGATGATTATGGCCAGGATTTTAGAAAATAAATATGAAATTATTGTATTGTCACGGATCCTCTACAAGTATACAAAGTGTCAAGTCGATCCAATGATTTTAAGTGAGTGAAAATCGCGTTGAAATATTCCGTTACATAGATAAATAGATTAGATAGATACAGGTCAAGCTAATATAAAGCGTGTAAAAATACCGCTCCAGTGATGTTAATATGAGATTTGCCGAACAGGGGTTAAAACAATATTTTGTACCTTTTTTTTAACATTATACATTGCAATAATCACGCATGCGAGATGGCGTTAGAACTCATAAAAGAGATAGGCCCTAAACCATGTTTTTTTATTATAAAGTTTCAAATGTAATTAGAAGATCAGTTATATATGAGTGATAAATTATTACTAGGCTATATAAATTATGTTTATGCCTAACTATAATGCGCAAGAAAAAACTGAACTGCGTTCAAATATTTGAATAAGGAATTTTCTAACAATTATAAGCCATAATTACCGAGTGAGTTGGCTCAGACGGTAGCGTTTGAGATTCGTGTTCAGATGGTCCCGGGTTCAAAGCACGGTGGCAATCAACTTAACTGAGTTTTCCTCTGTTGTTAAAAAATGCAGAGTATGGGATTTTATTGCCAGGACCACTTCATTATAATCACAATAATAATTAATTGTAATTAAATCAGTGAACGTCCAGAAAAACACATGAAAGGTAATAGTCTACTGAATACTATAAAAAGTTATAGATGCGATATGATCTTAGATTTTTAAGAAAGACAAATTAACGCTCGAACTGGAACTTGAACCTTGGATCTCTATCCAGGATTGAAAAGTATTAATTTAAATAAAAACATAAAAAAAGATCGTAGATGTTAAAACATCTAAAAATAAACTAAAAAAAAATAAAGAAAATTAAAAATGGCATGATACTACTGTTCCTATCAAAATCTAATACATTTGCCGTATAAGCATAAGTATTTTTTTGTATATTTTCAAAGTTTTCACCACTGAAAGCATCTCTGACTAGTAATCCCATGGATCTCGGTTCGATTCACGGCTAAGCCATATAGGCCTAATTTTTTTTTCGTACCTTGGCTCTGCGACAGGTGCGCCTTGTAATAACTGAATAGCAATTTGATATGAGAAGCAACATAACACATTTAAAAACTGAAATTATGGTTGAGGGATTGATTGACGCTAACCACTTGGCTCTCTGTACTGGCATTTGCATATAGTTACAACAACCATAAAAGTCACCTTGGCTCTCCAGAGTTTTTGAGGAATTATTTTATTTATTTATTTATTCTCAGAGTTTTATCAATAATTTGGACAAAATTCAATGCTCTTTATATTTACTTAGGCTTTCACGGCCGGAGTTATTATGATGATCTTGTAGAAGATTTCCGGGCAATGGTCTTAAGGCTTGTAGTTCCCCGACGTTTCGCTAGAGACTGCGTCCGGCATCCTCAAGGGTTGTCTTGAGACTGGCAATTTTGTCGACTACCTGCCCTATTTTCGCGGATAAATGTACAAATAAGGCAGGTAGTCGACAAAATTGCTAGTCTCAGGACCATAGAGAACGACAACCCTTGAGGATGCCGGACGCAGTCTCTGGCGAAACGTCGGGGAACTACAAGCCTCAAGAACCACGGCCAACAGTCCGGAAATATTCTACAAGATCATCAATGCTCTTTGTTTAGAGGATTTAAGGATTATTTTCCCTAATATGAATAGTAAATGGAATTGCAAAATGAAAATAATAGAAGGGGATATTAACAAATTCACTATAATATGCAGCACATAAGACAAAATACCGTGGAATTTTCACATAAAATCTCTAATTATGTGATTTCTGTATAATAAGAGAGGCTCAAGTAAAATTTGACAATATATATACAAGATTTTTGGCACATAAAAAATGTATTGGATTATAATCCAGGGAAAACTAGTCCATATTGGTAATGTGGTAATTGAAAATTATATACCACCACCTGGCCTAAACCTGAGATTGAAAATTTTGTAAATAAAATTTCCAAATCGCTGACTTTTGAACTTGGACTTACTAATCAGGAAGAAGGCATGTTACCACATGTGTGTAAGTAATACAGAGCGTTCGCAGTTCGGTCGGACCGTCCTGCGGCGGCCCTTCCGCCAGAGTCACACGCACACGACCGGCAAGTCATTGGTAGTTTTTGCAATTGGTTTTTGTGGTCCGTTTATAATGGCGACGTGGACCTACTTTTAACCATCTTTAACCGTAGTTTCATCTTCACGGTCACGTTTCTACTCAAAATCCCCATATTATTCAATAAGTTCCTCATCCTGCTGCAAATGTTGGGGTTTGGTGCGCAGTGAGTGCGGTTAGAATTATCGGTCTAATATTTTTCGACACAACAGTCGTTTGACATGTACAGGGTGTTTCATAAAGAATAGCGCAAACTTTAAATGGTTGAAAGTACACGATAATAGAAGCAACAATGTCCCAATAAACATGGGTCCGCAAAACGAGCCGTTTGAGAGATAATTACGAATGTATGGTTACAAGCCGCCACTGACGTCATTGTTTGTAACATCGTACTAGGTGATTATCTCATTGGGCCACACATTCTTCTACCAAACCTTAATGGATGGAGATACCTTAGGTTTCTGCTGCGTCATCTTCCAGGATTGCTTGAGGATGTTTCCCTTCAGCAACGTCAGAGTTTGTGGTACATGCATGATAGAGCTCCGGCACATTTTGCTGCTGCTGTGAGACGGCATCTAACGCGCAGATACGGCCAAAGATGGATAGATCAAGGCGCATCTGTACCTTGGCCTCCAAGATCACCTGATCTAAATTCTTTGGATGTTTATGTCTGGGGTCATCTCAAAAGCGAAGTGTACAGCACACCCGTTAACACGATTGAAGAACTGGAGCAGAGAGTTGTACATGCTTGTCAAAAATTCAGAAATGGTCCAGGGGTTTTCGAAAGAATTCGACATTCATTGCAGAGACGAGCTCAGTATTGCATCCACATGCAAGGAAGACATTTTAATATCTCCTTTAACAGTTAACCCATAAGTGAAGTGAACTGTGAAATGTGAACTAAATGAGATGAAAAATTAATAGTAAAGTCTAAATTCAAATCAATTTGTACTAACTAGGGCGATGTTTACAATTAAGTCAGTGGCGGCTTGTAACCATACATTCGTAATTATCTCGCAAACGGCTCGTTTGTGGACTCATGCTTATTGGGACATTGTTGCTTCTATTATCGTGTACTTTCAACCATTTAAGTTTGCGCCATCCTTTATGAAACACCCTGTATATGTAACTTCAACTTTATTATTTATTTTTTCCTGCAACTAACAAGAAATAACGATTGTATGACTGGTTTCAGCAGGATTCAGCGACAGCGCACACGGATGCGAATTCTATGTATTAATTGCGAAGTGTATTTGGTGATAGAATAATTAGTCGAGGATTGTGGCCACCTCATTCCCCTGACGTATCACCATGCGATTTTATTAATTTATGGGAAACGTTAAAGAATAAAGTGTACGCATCAAATCCGCACACGTTACAAGAACTGAAAGACATCACGAGAGAAATACAGGCTATCAGTCAACATGAACTTTTGCGACTAAACAGAATTGTTTTCGGAGATATAGGGAATGTGTTCGCATTCACGATCATCACTTTTAACGTTTGTTATAATGCAGATAAGCCTAACGGGAGTTATTGTCTGTCCAGCCTAAGAAACACACTTTGACATTTGACTTCCGAATGTATTACTCCGCTCAGCACGTGTACAAGAACGTGCGACCTCGTCAGCTGCTTATTAGAAGCCGATACATTAATGCACAACAATCGTTTTAACGTTTATTGTTGCAGGTTGTGTTAACTCACACAATGTCGAAAACGAATTACATTATAAATATATAATTAAAATAACTATATAATATAAAATATAATTTTGATCACACATTTTATCACCGAGTTAAGTTACCATAAACTATACGACTGTCGCCATATTTGTAACGGACATTCAACTTCCTCTCAAGAATCGATCAGTTTCAAACAAATGCAAATTTTTAGTTGCTCTTCTACCTTCGAGTAAACATGTAGGCGTGCACTGTATTCTGATCAACTATAGTTAACATAAATAGCTTCAAATACGTAATTATATTAATCGAATACAGTATCTATTTTTGCGCTTCCGCTGTACTGTGCTTTGGCCATGCACGAATCGGAGTAACTGCAGCAATTATGTCCTTCGGGAATTTCCCGTCCATTTGATTTCAAGTGTGTCTCATAGAGGGTTCTCATCTGCTAACTATTTTTAAATAATAAATCAGTAAATTCATAAATTATAAATAAGAGATGACGTGTGTTTCTTAGGCTGGACAGACTATAGTATAGTAGTAATTTGTAATTTTAGCACAGTAGATAGTGCTTCGTAACAATAACTTCCCAGCCGTACACGTGCAATTCTGGCAGAAGGCGCACCGGTGCTCGCCCGGTGCGAACGCTCTGTATTTTGAAACATCTTGCATTTGAGGAGATATTCGCATCTACTTCAATTGGATATGTTGATAACATAAGTCAGGAGAAGTACTTGGTTTTCTTATAAAGTGTTACTTACCTCAACTACCAAATACTCTAATATTTTATAAAATCTTTTTTTGTAGGTGTTCACTGTAATTACACTAGATAGTCACATTAAACATGGGAGATGACACAAAATCAACGAAGTCAACTAAATCAAAGGTGGAAGGTGAGGAGGAAGAGGAAGAGGATCCTAGGTTGGAGATCATATTTTCTTACTTACAGCGATCTCTAAGAGTTAAACCAGATACCTGGGCAAAGCTATTGAAGAGTAAGGAACTTGGAGTAAGTATTTTTTTCTTAATACTGTTGTTGTCCCATGACACTGGAAATTATTTGATCTGCATCATTTCCCCCTGGCTTCCCAAAATAGTGCTGGTAGACTGCTGCTATTTTTGTAACACCACCTGGCCATCATTATCATCAATATAATATTCGCCTAATTAGATTAAGTTTAGTTTAAGGCCTTTCCTGGCGCATCATAAACTCTCATATCTATCGGGGCAGCATAACCCCGCCTTCCAGGCACCCCAACCTCAGAAGTGGGTTACAAGTTCGCCATTCCAGGAGAGAACACCAGAAATGTGGAAATGACAACCGGGGGTATTGGAAAAAAAAAACCTTATTTGCCATGTGGAAATCTGGCAACTAGAGTATACCATAACTTACCATTGAAAAATTAAAATATTAATGTTATGAAACGAACTGAGCACACAATTTGATTTTCAAGGTAGCCAATTCATGTCATAAAGAATATTTATAGATTTCATCTATTATTTTACATAATTTATTAAATGTTTATACTATAGTCCTCTCACCCTAAATTAGGTAATTGAAGATCAATATTATTTTTTTCCCACTTGACTTGTTATTCTATATACGAGTGCGTTGAGTAATTTTCTGTCTATTAGATTCAGTTCGTCCACCGCTGTGATCTCGAGGTAGCGTGCTGCCTTGTCACGCAGCGGGCCTGGATTCGATTCCCGGTCGGGACAGGCTCCCGGGTGAGGTTTTTTCGGGTGTTTTCCTCACCTGTAAGACAAATGTCAGGAAGCTTAGGGCCCAACGGTCCCCGAAAATCATCCTTATCATCATCATCCTTCACCGGTGTGGAAAGCAACGGGAAGCTACCACACCTATAATTCCCTAGTACAGTTGCAAAGCATAGCATGAAAATGCTATGATTGCAGTGAAAGACCTGCCCTCGGGCAGAATTACTATGGATGGATGGAGATTCAGTTCATTGCTGCCACCATACACATTTCCCATTGGTATTATGTATGGGCCAGGAACGATAGGCTGCAGCTCAACAGAGAGAGAGAGCAAAAAACAGTACACATGGTCTTTAGAAGGGGTTGGAGGATATCAGCCAGAGACCGAGTCTTTCATGATCAAAAAACCACTGAAAATTGTAAGCTCTTTCAACTACCTTGGCATAACATTACAGACTAGGGTAACTACTTTCAAAAAGTATGTAGAAGGCAGAGTGACAGTGGCAATAATTGCTATGATTGATATCCAATTCCTAAGAAAACTATCTATGACTACTGCAATGCAGATCTCTGCCACGAAGATAATCCCGACCATGAGCTATGGTTTGGAATTCATAGCCTTACCTCACAAAGAACGACCTTAAGAACATAGAGAAAATCAAGTCAGTCTATCTAAAGAGAATACTATGTATATCCAAATTTACACGCTCCCGACTGGCATATGAACTCTCAGGAGAGACCTTCTTCATAGAACAACTGCGAATGCTGATACTCTTATCATCCACTGCAGCCTACCAAGACCTCCTAGCAGAGCTCCAAGCTAAGAAGAAAGAAATCTGGATAGAATTTTACGCAACAGAAGCAATGGTAAATCGAACGTGGATGGCTACAAATCAAGACCTTCGCCATTTTGTAAATTCTCTATAGATCGTCTCAATCTTAAAAGACAGTACGGAATTAGATGTAGTATGTACCTCTCTCACTCGCACTCCTATATCCTGTTATTAGCTCCATCCTTTTCTACTCCCGCGATGTTGCTAATTTTAAAAAATGCAAAGTGATGAATTTAATAAAATGATTATATGGTCGTATAGAGAATTATCCGATCTTTCTGAATGTATACATTTTAAAGTCTTAAGTAATTAATATATTGAATAGTTTTGACAAATACATTATTTTGGCGCGAATCTATATTTTTCAGATATAAACTTGTCACACGATTGGTAAGTAATAATGATAGATTAAGATTTTTTTTGTGGGTTGCCTGATTTTTATGGATTACACTATCTTTCCCTGGACAATAATTCTTAAATAAGAAGGGAGCTATTAATTTTTTTATTAAATACGTGTTAAAAATTATCGGATGGTAACACAAAAAAGTTATGTAGCGAGAAACTTTTTTGTTATTGACTGTATGTTGGCGACAAAGCGAGAAGACGTGTTTATAAAAGTCTCTAATAGTTTTTAAAACAAACCAGACCTCGGTATCATTGTGCATTCATACTTTATCGCAGTTTAAAGTTTGTTTACTTAGGTGTCATTTTCATTTCCGATCGCGTTTGACTCTGAACTTCCTCAGGCTCAGAGCTCAGTGTTGTGATAATTGTTAAATGAAGTTCAACTGTGAGTGGCTCTCAATTGTCTTTGTTTCATGTGTTTTTCATAAAATTGTTTAATTTCATATTTATTATTATTGTATTATATTAATTATTAATATAGAAGCTAAGCGACGTAGTATTGGCAAACTGCATAGTAAAGAAAGGAATATAGTATTGAACATATTTAATTATTTTTTAAAGGAAAGGAACGTTACCTGGCAGTTAAACAGACAGCAGAAGCTACCGGGTGTTCAGAAAGTTTAATATATAGAATAAGAAAGGAACAAACGAAAGGTCCTCTTAGAACGCCAGCAAAAAAGAAACCTAAACGAGCGAGCAAGCAAAAAAAAAAAAAAAATGTCAGATTAATGAAGTATGATGAAATAGTACAAAGCTGAGTCCGCCACATAGTTCATTCCTTGTTCTTTGAGAACACACCACCAATACTAAATATAATATTAAGCAAGGTAAATAGTAATGATATGCTACCAAATTTTTCGAGCTCTACTTTAAATAGATTTCTTCATGATATAGGGTTTGAATATGTAAGCAGGGCCAACAAATGCGCCCTTATTGAAAGGGATGATATAATCAGGTGTCGTCATAAATATCTGAAAGATTTAAACAAATTTAGGAATGAAGGGAAATATTTTTAATACAGTTGAGTCTTGGGTAAACATAGGTCACACCGTGACAAAAGAATGGAAAGATACCAAAATTAAAAGTGCTCGTCAAGCAGCAATTGAGGGTGTTAGCACAAGTCTTAGGCCACCTAGGGGTCGTGGGTCAAGGTTTGCGTTGGTTCATGCAGGAAATTAAAATGGGTTCGTTAATGGTGCCGAGTTAACATTTCTGTGCCAAAAGAACACGACAGACATCCATGGTGAAATGACAGGTGAAATGTATGAAAAGTAGTTCGCCGAGCAATTGTTGTCCAATGTTCCTGAAGTATCAGTGATAGTATTAGATAATGCCGGCTATCATAGTCGGAAGAGTGATCGTTTGCCTACAATTTCCTGGAGAGAAGATAAAATTATAGAGTGGCTCAATCAAAAGAAAATCCCTTTTGAAAGTGATATGTTAAAACGGGAGCTTCTTTTTTTATTGCGACTCAAAACAGAGACGCTTATGATAAGTGCATAATTGATCAGATGGCTAAATCAACAGGAAAACAGGTTCTTCGCTTGCCACCATACCACTGCGAACTTAATCCTACCGAAATGGTATGGGCACAATGAAGAACTATATAAAAATGAAAAACGTCTCATTCAAAAAACAAGAAATGAGAGATTTAATTTCGGCTGCATACCAACACGTGACATTACAAAATTGGGCAAACTACTTGGACCATACAAAGAAAATTGAAAGTGATCTCTGGAAAGCAGACAAGATTCTTCAAGCTGACGAGGAACCATTTTTGATACATTTGTCATCATTATCTTCTTCTTCTTTGCCTTCCTCCTTCCATGCATCGCCCACTGGTTCCGATTCGGCTAATCCTGGACCATCCAGAGACACGGAGGAATTTATGGAAGGAATAACACCATTGCCAGAGGATTGTGAACAGGCTTGATGGTATATAACATATTTTAAGTATTACTTCCCTAATATTATTGTATTCGTGGACAATTTTAATATTATAAAAGCTTTAATATTATTGTATTCGTTAAAAATGTTAATATTATAAAAAAGTATTAAATATTTAATCAAATATAACTTCTTATGATATTATATTCTTAAAAAAAATAAAATAAATTATATGTTAAAGTGATTATAATTTCCATATTTATGTAGGACATTTCTTTATATAGGCCTATATTATAAATTAAATTTATTATAACTTAATTAGCTTATATCATAATTAATTATAATTTATATTTTCCCCTTGTATTATAATGTGTGCATTTAAATCTCGCTCTGGGCTTTTTGGCGTTTAATTCGTAGGCCTAAATACTTGTATTGTCATTCGATCAGTAGGGCATAAGGGAACGTATATGAAAATAACAGATATCGGACATTTCACGTTTTTTCACTCAAGTTTCAGGGGTTTTAAGAGTTTTGACACATCTGTTCCTTGCCTCGCACATCTTTGTCTATGCAGTAGATCTGGCATCAGCACAAACCATTTAACGTGTACTGTCTTTTAAGTTAGAGACGAACTATAGCAGCAGGCTATAGCAGTACATGGACATAGAGAATTGTTCATGGATACCATCACAAAGCGGATCACAAGTGTGTAAAGTGAAGACCTACCACGACTCAAACGCAACATGCGTATGCGAATTTTGTGAACTGTCTTGTGATCGTTATCACGTCACAGCATGTAAAAAACGACTCATATCATTGAAACATGCACAGATTCATAACTGCAAAAGCAAAGTGAACTTGTTAACTGTATGCACAACTTGTGCACATTTTCTTTTAATAATTACATATGGTTGTTACAGCTATTTTTGTACATGTTATGTTGGTGGCATGAGGTATCATCTAGTCCTGTTTTGCCAACATTGCTTGAACTTTGCAAATATAAATATTTTACTTTTAAAATTGAAATTAATTTACAAAATTTTAAAAGTAATTAGCATTGCTTATTCAATTTAGTGTTTATCTGCCATAGCCTACAGTATTAATTTTTGTTGTACACAGTGTAATTTTTTTTTAATTTATAATTTTATTTGAAATACTGAAAACAATATAATTGGTAATACAATATTTCTGACGTTTTTAAGGACCAAGTTAGTCTGAAGGGACATTGTCAAAAGAATCAGAGCCATACATCGTCTTAAGGCACGACAACTTCAAAAGTGAAAGTTTTGGTTTCTTAACAATCCTCCTCCGTGCCAATGTCTCTTGCCATATTAGTCACTTTCATTTTCTTTAGATTGTTCATTGTGTCATTCTCCCATCTGATCTTTATAGTCTTCCACAACTTTGCCTCCTATAGGTTTCCATATTTGTAGAGTTTCGTGAGCAGTCTCTGACCATCCATTCTTATCAACTGTCCAAGCCAACCAATTCTGAGAGATGTTATATGGTTTACTATATTCTGATTTTTTATTAATTTGTTTAGTTCGTTATTTGTTTTGATTCTCCAACAGTTATCAGTTCCTCTATTTGGTCCAAATATTATTCTTAAAATTTTTCTTGTATCAGCTGTGGTGGACAAGTGGTTTTATGGTTCTTGCCTCTGGTCCCGAGGGTCGCGGGTTCAAACCCGGCCGGGGTCGATGAATTTTTTAGGATGGAAAAATCCTAGTAGCAAGTCCTCTGGGAGGGACTGTAAGCCATGGGTCCCGAGTCTGAAGATTTTCAGGCTCGTAAAAATTCCTTAAGCCTGAATGAAAAGGTCTCTAAGCAAAATTTACCGAATTTTCCCATCCTAGTACTACCTTGGTTTCCTAGATGTCAGTATGAGGCAGAATGCTGACCACGGACCACTCAAATGACATCTATACGAAAACAAGTGTAACTAAATTAGTATTTTTCAAATTCTTCCGTGTAGGGGGGGAGTGCCTAAATCTCTGTTAAGGGAAACATGGACTTACAAGATACAAGAAGAAAATTTTTCTTTCAAAAATTAATAATTTCTGTTTTATTGTTTCTTTTAGGACCCAAGTTTGACAAGCATATGTAACTGCTGGTCTAATGAGTGTTTTGTATAATCTTATTTTTGCAGTTTTTTATATTAATTTGCTTTTAAATAAGATTCTATTTGTAAAATAAGCTTTATTCCCATTTACAAATCTTTCCTTAATTTTCTCTTCTAATGCATTATATCCATTTACTTTGGTACCTAGGTATTTAAATGATTCTACTGTGTTATTTTGCATGTCACCAATTTGTAGTAGATTTTCCGATTTTCTGTTGTGATTACTACATTTTAAATATTTTGTTTTCTCTTGATTTATTATTAGACCAAATTTTTTAGAATGCTCTTTCTGTTTTGCTCTTCTCTGGTTCTTGCTGTAATCAGTATGTCATCTGCTTAAGCTATACACAGTTAGAGTTTTGTTGTAATATTTTCCCTTACTTCCATTTTCTTAAATATATAATCAATGATTAAGCCAAATAAGGTAGCTGAGAGGGAAGTCTCCTTGTTTGACTCCTGATTCAATACTGAAACTTTCACTTAGTTTATTATCGATTTTTGCTTTAGCAGTTGTATCTATTAAAGTTAAGGATATCAATTGAATTAATTTATGTGGTACTTGACAATATTTAAGGCATTCAATTATTTGTTTCCTATTGACAGAATCAAAAACCCATGTGTAATCTATACAAACATTATGCAGAGATCTACATTGTGTTCATAACACTTTTAAAAAATTTGCTGTACAGTGAATATGTTGTCTTTCGTTGATCTGTTTTCTCTGAAGCCCATTTGATAGTCTTCAAGTTTGCTATGTATTTTTTCAATCAATCTTTTATTGAGTAATATGGCAAAAATTTTATAAGCTATATTCAGACGAGTTATTGGTCTGTAGTTAGCACATGTCAGTCTATCACCTTTCTTGTGTATAGGGTAAATTAAACCCTCTTTCCATTCTTCAGGCAACTTACATGCATTCCAAATTTCTTGAATTAAATTAAATAGGCGTAGTCTTTGTTTTAATGTTCTTCCACCAAATTTTATTAGTTCTGGTGGGATATTATCTGGGTCTGGCACTTTATTTTTTTAATTGGCTCAACTGCACTTCTACTAGCGCTTGATTTTTCATTTATATTGTTGTAAACTATATGTAGCTCTTTTTCTGTATTTACTAACATTATTTAATATTTTAAACTTTTTCAAACAATTTTTATAACATTATTAGACAATTTTGAAGTATTTATTTAAATATGCAAATCACAATATTAAGACACTGTTAGACAATATTGTGATGCTAACTGCTATTTTCTCCACAGAGTAAATTACTTAGTCTATAATTTTTCTATCGCTGTTTTGGGTTATCGCTGGTTGGATCATCGTTAGGGAGTGATAAGTAAGTGTATACCCATTTTTAATAAACGTTTGGTAATTTCAATATTATTACTATATTTTTTTAACATAGATTTGGGGATTTATTGCAAATATTTTTAATTTCATAGCGACGAATAGTAATTGATGATAATTGATATGTGGTTCGATTGTGGGTTATTGCAGGCTCTATAAACTCTGGCGCATGCACACTGTTGTTTTATAGGACTTTGAAAATATTTCACGCTAGTTTAAGTGCAGTTTTTCCTTTAAATTTATTTATTATATGACAGATTTCATTAAAATTTGGTGATTCTATTTCTTTGGAGGTTGTAAAGGCGCTCAGAGCCATACAGATCTAATAAATAACAAAACTCATTAAGTTAATTTATAAAATGATTACTATAGATTTTTAATTTTGTTACAGCCTCTTGTTATGAATTTTATAAGTGACATAAGCATTGAGAAGATCATATTTGGTATGAATCAGTCTGGTTTACTTGTGCCTTCATATGACTTTCCAGTAGCAGCAAAATCTAAGTCATGTTACTTTATAAAGCACAAACCAGAACCATTAACTAAAGATAACTTCAGAAAAATTATAATGTTCGGTGATATTGCTGCAAAACCAATAGAAGAGTTAGAAGTTCTAGTTGAAGAGGTATGTTATTTTTAAATCATTAAATACATCATATTTAATTCTGGCTTTTAAGGGCTAAACTATAGATCAGTCCTCAGAATGCTACACCATGCAATATTCTTATGACACTGTTGCGCTGTTTACTTTTTCCATTTCTACTAACATTTCCTACTATTTTAACATTTTCTAACAATTCTTAAAATCCATATTTGGTTCGTCTTCTGGGCTTATAGGCCGTGGTCCGGTTGTCTTCCTACTCGACGTTTCATCTACTGCTGCAGTAGACCTCATCAGGAGATACTGCGTGCTCTCTGTGAACTCCTCAACAGTCGGCTGCAGACTGGCTGGTTGTTGGAAACTGTCTCCCTATTTATAGGTAAACCCCGGGGGGTGGGGGGATTTTCTGCATGGTCCGTGTTTCTTGCT
>JASPKZ010001197.1:727500-895696 GCA_030220185.1 Diploptera punctata
ATGACAAGGCAGCACGCTACCTTGAGACCACAGCGGTGGACATATATATATAAATTTCTGTAGAATGTCATTTGGTGTACTAGATTCCCCAAAAAGTGAAATGTCCACATGACAGTCTAAATAATTTGAAGGAAAATATTAAAAAATGCAGAAATTATTGTAGAAGACTGTGAATAATGACCTGAGAAATGTATATCTGCAATTTTTGTTCAAAGAAAGTACAGAAAATACCTGAAAATTAAATGAGAAGTTGAGATAGAAATAACCTAAAACCACCATGTTAATATTGGAAGATCATATAATTATAATAGGTAAACAAGTCAACATGTCAAGGAATGGGTGGTTTGGTGAGGATTGTCATATAATATTATTAAAAAAAACCAAGCATGTAGAAAGAAATACAAGACAGAGAACTCTTGAATATGAAAATTGTATAAAATAATGTAATAAAGCATTTTGAAAGAAAAAGAGAGAATTGTTTAAAAGTAAACTAGATAATATTCAGAGACAGTATAATAGCAGACAAACTATTGAAGCAATGCAATACTCCATGGCATGGTGAAATTAAATGTTTCTTACCTCTCCTCATAAATATTTTCAAAAGCCAGTCTAATTAAACAAATAGACAAACAAAAGGAACTCACGATTTGGGAAAAGATCTACATTCAGAAAAACAAAAGAAAACTTACGAACTTCGAAATTCCCGCAAATTTTGACCTGATCCAGAGGTTCATCGGTCCACCAACAGAGGGAAGAAGAAGAGTTTCTTCCAATCGACATAACATCAGTCACCAACAAAGTTCTGATGATGAGACAGTTATAGTCTCAAAATCGCGATCAACTTAGAAAATATTTATGAGGAGAGGTAAGAAACATTTAATTTCACCATAAATTAAACCTCATAGTGATCAATTCCTATAAAAGTTAAACTCTAGTGCATATTGTGTATTGAAATTAGACAGATACGTTTTGAATTAGTTGTGAAATAAACAATCTTACTATGCCTTGTGTTTTGTAAACGAGTAATGAGATGTTACAATCGTTATTCATTTTCTATGTATGACCTGTTTTTTTTAATTATTTTATTTGCCTTATATTTATAAATTTATTTATTTATTTAACGAAGCCTGGTAACGTGTAGACATTATGAAAATTAACGACATTATTAAAAAAATTCATCCTAACCAGGATTGATCCTAAGCCCGTGTCATCGCAGTAGAGCATGAAGTGAACGATATGAAGAAAAGACTTACATTGCCCAATTTGAACTCAAAGGAGACAGCATACTAAACAACTTACTGGTGTGAATTGCTCTTAAAAACTTTAATTTTATATCATCAAGAGTTGTGCCATCAATTTTTTCAAAGGCTGTATCTAAATGGACACATACAAATTTTTCATCCCCAAAAAAGGCTGCACATGCTACAAAACTGCTCACCATTAAGTCAAACTAAAACAAAATTTGAAATGTAGACACTGTGGCACCAATTGAAGAGAATGTACTAAACCAAAACATACTAAACTATTGTCCAACACAGATCCAATTTTTCCGTTGACGTGTTTTGCTATAATGTACACAATGTCTTCACCCCGAGTGAGAATTCGAAAAGTCTGAATGCGAAAAGAATTTTCAAATTTGTTAAGTGCCAATGACATAACCCAGTATACCATATTTACGAGTAATTTCCCCCCTTTTTTTTCTAGAATTAGGAGTGAAAATTCATGTGTGGAAATTATGCAATAACTATAAAAATATCAATATGCTTTTACAATGTAGAACACTATCAATTGGAAATCTACGTTAATTCCATAATGGTCATTGAATTTTACTCTCGAAGGCACTTTGACAAATTGAAAGAGTAAGTTGTATTGAATGTTTCTCTATTTTCAGACACTCAAACTGAAGATAATGGTACAATAGATCACAATGAAGATGAAGGCCAAAAACACATTCCTCTATTATTCATAAATGTTAAACGAAAGAATACCCTGCTAACACTTTGGACCACAAAACAAATAACATGTCGATTTTCCTTTTTCTAGTTGTTCTTTTTGAGACCTTCAATACTGCACTAATCTCTGCTCTGCATCAAACTTTCTTCCTGCATGTTTCACTCCATTTTCCTTGGTAAAATTTATCTCTTGTAACTTAAAATGTTTATAAGATTCATGATGTGTTCCGTTGAGGTTTATTCAAAAATTAATATAAAATTATAGAATATTTAAATGATTAATTAAGTTGAGGAGACGGACCTTTCAGGTGAATATTCTATAATTTTATATTAACTTAAAATTTGCAGTGTAGCTGTTATACTTTCTTCCCATAGTTGAGTTTAATGACACTGAAGCTGTGACGGAATAATACTGTTACCAATGTACAATGATACCAACTGTACTCAGATTGACAACAGATGCGCAAGTGACAGACTGTAGGTAGTATTAGGTCTTTGTAGAAGGGGATGGATTCGACCTTGGGTTTTTCATGAATTCCTTTGTGCTGTACTTGCAATTTTCATAAGTGTCCAAAGTTGTAATTGTAAATTTTTGGCCGAGGTAATGCACATTGTATCAGTGGTAGATTTAAATATATATATATATGAAAAACAGAAGGAGGAAATTACACAAAGGGGTGAATTATTAGAGTAAATACGGTATTTTAGTTTATTTCACTGTGGTAGGAACGCTTTAGCAGATGCAATGTGAACTCTGAGCAGCCTGAAGAGCACTGATTGTCCTCAAGAAGTTGACATTCTTTTGTCAGAGAAAGATAACAAATAAATAAAATAATTGTACTGTTATATAATTAGAATATAGCTGAAGTGGCACTTCATTCATTTCACTTGATAATCCGCTACTGCATCAGGGTACATCAAGAGGGATTACAAACACAATGATGATGTCTTGAAGTAACTATGTTTAGAACCAGTCAATCATTAAGTACATACATGAATACCAGAGCAACTGGATGAATCATTTGTGACGAAATAGTTCAGATAGAATTCCCAAAGCATGCTTCGTTATTGTCCTACAGGAAAGAGATCTCTGGGCCATCCAAGGAAATACTGGATACAAAATTCATTAGTGAGATTGTAACAAACTTATAGGCATAAGATTTGGATAGTTGAAGAAGAAAATAACTTCCTCTTGTTTAATAATTTTATTTACTACAAGCAATTGCTTACATTGAGTTTTATTTATCTAAAATTAAACATTTATATGGTAATACAAATTAAAATTACTTAGGCTTATGTAAAATGCCTTACTTTTCTCTCCAGGTTTCTTGGACAGGGCATTGCTTTTTTTCAGTTCCTTTATATTATTTTTAATATCTATGTTTGTTGCATGAAAGTCCAAAATTGTACTTTTACGAAAAATGGGATTTTATTTTTCAAACAAGCTCATTTTATTGTGATGTTATATTTTTAATTTTCCAGAACTGGGTATAGATTTATTTTTTAAAGAAAAAATAATGTTCGAACCAGGAGTCGAACCCTGGATCTCTGACTCTGTATGTCAGTGCGATAACTGTTATGTCATTCGAACTTGAACGTCAAATTTGTTTCCACTTATACAATTCTCCTTTCATCCGAAGGCCGATAGTCATCACTATCAACAATGCCATTTGACAACTTCTATTCAAAATACTTTTACTGAAAAAATATCAAAGACAATGGCATGTACAAGAAACCCAAAGAATGATATAACATTACATTGTGGACTTATTTACAATCTATTGATTAATTGTAATAATTATAATTATCATCAATAAAAAAAACATAAATTTGGAATGTAGAGGTTTACATGTATCATCTTGTTTAAATAAATACAATTATGAATAATGAAAATTACTTACACTAAGTATTTCATAATGATGGGTGAAAATTATTTGAACCATTTTCATTATAAATATAGTATCAATTAAAATAAACAATATTAATTGCACTTAAAATACTGTATTGAATTTACTTGCTACAAAATTACTGATGTTTTACTTTTTTGAATCTATAACATCAATTTAGCAATAAAAAGAATTCCATTAACAGACCATAAGATCCATGTGGACATGGAAGCAAGAATTCACAATTCTAAGCTTAAAAACAAGAAGGGAATAGGGTGGCTAACCCTATGCTCTGGCTGCCTTTATTCCTTAGAAAGTTCTTTGAACTTATTTTTAAGGCTGATTGGGTTACAGGACCAATCAGGACACAAATGAGTGAAAAAAATAAAGCTTTAGTAATCCAAGATTAAACTTGAACTGTTTATAAATAAAAAAAATTCCAGCTTTTAATCATACTATGCACAATTAAAGCAATATATTTGTATAGAATTTAAAGAAATTCATATGATAATTATATCAGATAATTTAAATGAAATGCATAATAAATATATTTCACTTTATAAATGAGTTGGAAAATGTTTTTATATCTTACCTCATAAAATTGTGTGTTTTCACGGTACCGATTTCAAAAGTAAAAAGTTATTTTTCAAACTGGTATCGTGAAAATGGAGTTGGAGTTTGAAGATGGAAGTAAAAGTTACTTTTGAAAGCGGTGTCATGAAAACATGCAATTTTATGAGGTGAGATGTAAAAACATTTTCTCCAACTCATTTATAAATTGTAAATACCTCATAGTGTTACCTCCCATTTTGATTTTGATTAAATATTTCACTTTAATTGTATATTGTTACATTTTAAATGTTCTTTATTTTTTGAGTAATTAAGTATATTAATAAATTATACTATTGTATCTTATGTGCAATTAATAAGGCTTCTTACAATCGATGAACATATCTTAGAATCTGCTGGTGACGCTTCTGATCCAATCCAGATAATGTGATACTTTGACATAGACACCAGGTACTCCTTGTTGTCCACATCCAATGCCCCAGCTGACTATTCCAACAACATTCCAAACTCCGCCACGTTCACATACCAAGGGACCACCACCATCACCCTAAAAAAATAAATTTTGTTATGGGAATGTGTCCGTTGTTAGAGATGTGACATATCTTTGTGATTTTAACATCATACTGCATAGCAGATTGTACATTACACAGTTTCCTTAAGATTTATAGATCAGTATTAGTTCTTCTGAATGTATATATTTTCTCAAACTGTTAGTTCTAAAGGTTCTCTAAATGTTTCAAAAGTTTAGTTTCTCTTCCAGTTATGTGATTCTCTATACTGTGTCCAGCCTAAGAAATGCACTTCAGGAAAATAAATGGGCGCATAATCCACAAAGCACATGACTGCTGCAGTTACTGTGATTTGTTCATAGCCAAAGCAGAGTTCAGCGGAAGCGAAAAAATAGATCATGCGCTCGATTAATATAATTATGTATTTATGTTGACTATAGTTGATCAGAATACAGTATCTACATGTTTCTTTGAAAGCAGAGAGTAACTGAAAATTCGCATTTGTTTGAAACTGAATGATTCTTGAGAGGAAATTGAATTTCAACTACAAATGTGGTGGCTGTCAAATAGTTTATGGTAACTTAACTCGGTGATAAAATGTGTGATCAAAATTATAAAAAGCACTCTAAAGGGAAATTATTAAAGAATGGTGAAAAACAGATGGCGTTAATCATATTTTGTAAGTTTATGGAGCATAATCCTGGACGATACAGTTAAATTAACTGCAGAATATACTGGTGTGTCGGAGAGTAGTGTTGTACATATTCACTGGGGAATTAAAAGAAACTGGTAATGTCAAAACGCCCAACTAGAAGAGGAAAAGGCGTAAATCTGTTTTAAGAGTGCAGTGTATTATAAGGTGCATAGGTTATTATTTTATTACTGTAAGTACAGTTATTTTATGGTAAAATCAAATGTCTATTTGTCAAATAGACAAATAAAAGGAACTTACGATTTGGGAAAAGATCCATATTCAGAAAACAGGAAAACTTAAGAACTTCGAAATTTCCACAAATTCTGACCTGATCCAGAGGTTCATCGGTTTACCAACAGAGGGCAGAAGAAGAGTATCTTCCGATCAACATAACATCAGTCACCAAAATAGTACTGAAGATGAGACCATTATGGTCTCGAAATCGCAATCTACTTAGAAGATTTATATGAGGAGAGGTAAGAAACATTTGATTTTACCATAAATTAAACCTCATAGTGATTAATTCCTGTAAAAGTTAAATAACAGTTATTTTAATGTAAATTTTGATTTGAAATAATTTGTTTAATATCAACAATTATAATTTAATTAGTTTTTGACATACCATTGTAAATGTTAATACAACCTGCAACATTAAAAATTAAAATGATTGTTGTGCTTTAATTTATCGGCTTGTAATAAACAGCTGACAGAGTTCACATGTACTTCTACATTTGGAAGTTAAATGTCCAAGTGCATTTCTTAGGCTGGACAGACAATAGTAAACTATGAGCTATAATTGCCAATTTTTCAATTTCACCATTTTTAATATTTCTAAAGTGTACTTTCGAGTCCCCAAATTCCTTTTAGTTTTCCCTGCATATACTTTCTTGCAGTCATTGCAGTTAATTTAACAAATTCCAAATTTTTAAACTGTAACAGCAATTTGTAAGTGCAATTTTGAATATTTGCTTATTACTAACATATTAAAATGATAGAATCTGAACTTTTTTTTTCAACAACTGTAAATTATTAACTTGGAGATATACTTGGCCTAGGAGCTACTGAAATGTTGACTATGTGGTCCTGACATGTTTAAAGTTATAATTGGTCTCTATTGTTGTGTTATTTTTTTATTCATCTGTACCATCCTTATTCAATCATATTTGCTTTTAAAAATTATAGTTGGTGTCAACAATTGAAGTATTTTCCAAAATGGAATAATTACTTTAGTTTTCCTTCTATTTGTGAAGAAGAAAATATATTCATAAATTAATGAGTCATTTTTTCACATCTTACCTCATATTTTATGTTTCTTTAAACACGAGAACTAGTTTTCAAGAGAACATTGTCATTTGGCAATGTTATTGATGGATGATCTTGAAGATTTTCGGGCTGTAGGCCATGGTCATGAGGCTTGTAGTTCCCTGACGTTTCGCCAGAGACAACCCTTGAGGATGCCAGATGCAGTCTCTGGTGAAACGTCGGGGAACTACAAGCCTCATGACCACGGCCTACAGCCCGAAAATCTTCAAGATCATCATAGCAACTCCAGGCGTGAAAGTCTACGTGAATACGTTATTGATGGAGTTTCCAACAAAAATCTGATAGTCATAATGTCGGTTGAAAATGAGAGAGATCCTTCTCTTGAAAACTAGTTCCCATGTTTAAAGAAACATAAAATATGAGTTATGATGTGAAAAAAAATGACTGATTAATTTACAAATTAAGAACCTCATAATGTTATTTCACATATTTAACTATGAAAGAAAATATATTACCTTGCATGCATCCTTGCCTTCTTCTCCTCCTGCACAGATCATACCAGGATGCAGCTTGAAGTCATAACCAAGTCTGGTCTGCTGGAGTTGTAGTTGACATTGTTGGTATGAAAATCATGGGTACATCCACTTCCTGTATAAGGTTATCCATAAAAAAGAAGAAAAGAAAAAATATATATATACATGTTATTTACAGACAAATACACTGTCATAGATCATAATATTATCCTCAACGTAATAGAACATTATATTTGAAGAAAAATTATATGCTCAGACTGGGGTTTGAACCCAGGACCTTTGGCTTTCTAGGCCAATGCTCTACCACTGAGCTACCTGAGAAACTCCAATTTAAACACAAATTTTTCTCTTATATACTGTTAATTCCTGATCGTCTGCTGCCCCAATGATATATGATAGGTGATGATGATGGTAATGATGTGCCAGGAGAGACCTTAATCCTAAACTTAATGAATATATTAGTGACGATAACAGTTGCCAGATGATGTTTGGGGACTGTTTGGGCCTTAAAGTTTCATGACATTTGTCTTACAAGTGAGATAAAACCCCGAAAAAGAACCATCATCCAGGAAACTTGTCCCGACCGGGGATCAGACCTGGGCCCACTGCATGACAAGGCAGCACACTACCGTGAGACCACAGCAAGAATAATAATGGTACAGCAATTTTTGCATTTTCAATTTTTTTATCATTTTTCTTATGATACAGCTCTCTCTCATATTTAACAGTGTGAATGCAGACAGTAAGAAGAAAATTCTTAAGAATATTAATAAACTTTCATATCAGTCAAATTATGTAGAAATCAGTTATATTAAAATTATATATTTTATTCATTAACAGTCCATTAAGCCTATAAGCAAGGTAAGCATGTGATTGAAACCAATTTCCTAAAATATATTTCTTCATTGTTCATTAAATTATGGAGATTTTTTCTATATTTTCCATGTACATTGTTGTTTCTCTGAAATATAATAATAATATTAATAATAATAATAATTATTTATTATTATTTCTGACCAGCTTATCTCTATTAGGTTATTTTAGCATTGCATTTTTTTCTGATAGGAGGGAGCTGGCCTACCGCATCAATCCCCAACCTGGAGGACCAGGGATTTTTTTTTCAGGTGTCCATCCTTAGATCAGTTGCTTTCACTACAGCTAAGAGCCCTGATCTGCCCTTTAGGAAGAATTTGAATACGAAGGACAGCAAGAATTTCAAGAAGAGAAAAAATTAGGAACTCATTTATAAGGGAGAAAATGAAGATTGAAGACACTATTTTAGATTATATTAAAACTCAGCAATTAACATGGTATGGATATGTCCAGAATGGAAGAGGATCGGCTACCAAAATCTGTTTTGGAATGGAAACCTGAGGGAAGATGAGGCAGAGGAAGACCTAAAATCTCCTGGAGTCGGGGAATATGTTTATACATGAAGGAGAAACATCTACAATCAGGATATTGGATGGACCGACAAAATTGGCTATTAGGAATCGGACAATGTCAAAGACATTAATCAACCGATGAACTATTTATTATTATTATTATTTGCTTATGTTTATAGAGAACAATATTTTTGCTAGAAAGTAGGACTAGTATATTTGTTTGAAGATATTTTAACACAATGTGTATTGTTAATAACATTATTTAATGTTAAGTTTATTTTTAGAGGGAAATAGGCCTGATTTATAAATGTCGTTTGATATCACTTAGGCAATTTTAGTATTTGCCCTCATATAGCTTCTCTTATTGATTATCAACTTTAATAAATGCCAAATTTAGTTTTATTTTTAATTTACAAGCTAAGCTTCTGTTTTAATATCACGGAATTGGAATTTATTCACAGCATTAGGATACCACTACCATTAATTTAGGAGCAATCATGCACTTAGGAATTATATTAGAAAGAAAACTTATGTTTAAACTGGGAGTCGAACCCTGGATCTTTGACTCTGTATGTCAATGCAATAATCATTATGTCATCCGATTGGAACGTCAAATTTCTTTCCACTTATACAATTTTCCTTTGATCCTATTTAGGAATCCTTGTCTTGGAAATAAAGAATGTGACATTTGGGGACAACTGTACATCGGTTTGGAGGGAATTCGATAAATAATCTCATGGAAAGTTGATACTATGTTTCTGTATTCATATTTTGTCAATATTATCTAAATGTTAGATTTGCACAAAAATGTAAAATACTATAATGGAATTAAGGCAACCTTACACTATAGAGATAAAATAATAAAAAGCCAAGTGGGTAACCAAGATAGATGGAAGCAAAACAAAATGTAAAGAAGTGGAACTAGTCAGATAGAAATAATGGATGAAGTTGTGGATGAATATTTGGAAACATGATTGAGAATTTTATTTAATAAGTTGTATAAATCTATCCTCCTGCATTCCTAGGTATCATATATGATATCTTTGGTGTATAATTTTTTTACTCGCTTCGGGAATAGCTCCAACTCACGTGATTGGTGGTATCATATTTGATACCCTTCAGAGCTTAAAGATCATATTTTTATTTTTCCGTTTCCAACTGCAGTCTTTAGATGGCAGCATCAATTAAAGGGCAAAAACTTGGTTGAGATCAAAGATATCATATTTGATACCTTGTATAAAAATCACTTAAATAACCCCCTAAAAATAATTTTTTTTGTATAATTGTAGGCTTTCACAGCCGGTGTATTGATCCCTGTCAGGTTCATCTTCTGGGCTAAATGGCCATGGTTCGGTTTTTTGTAACTCGACATTTTGTCTACTGCTGCGGTAGAACCTCATCAGGAGATTCTGCATGTTCTCTGTGAACTCCTCAAGTCTGCAGCTGATTGTTGAGGAGTTTCACAGAGAGCACGCAGAATCTCGTGATGTGCTCTACTGCAGCAGTAGACAAAATGTCGAGTTACAAGAAAACTGGACTATGACCATTTAGCCTGGAAGACAAACCAAACAGGGATCAATTTTTTTTCTTGTTTCTTGAGAATTTATTTTGACTCTTATGAACCCATTAAAACTGAAAATAAAATTATAATTGACAAAAATCTAAATTCAAGACCTCCATAAAAGCCCCCCAAATTTTTTTGAGCCCCCCTCTCAAAAAGAATGTTATTTGGCTCCCTATAAACCCATTAGACACAATAATGAGCATTTATATTGTTAAACCTTTCTTCAGGATGCAAGAGGCTACAGGCCTACATAGAAGGAAAGAAAAAATGAAACTGACCTTGAGTATGTTCTGATATTTGCCATAATCTCCAAAAGGCATCCTTGCCCCATCCTGTAGTCCAACAGCGTGAACCAGAGAAATCGACATGAGGATTGGGCAGACAGGCTGGAGCAATATGGGGACTGCGCACTGTATCCACAGGAGTTGAAAGCCTGAGTACCGCAATATCATTGTAAAGTAACCCTGCGTAGAATTCAGGGTGAATATGCAGAGAAGAAACATCTCTTTCCTCATAAGGGTAAAATTCTACATCATGATTGACATCCCATTCGCCAAGACGTACTCTCAGTTCCTGACCATTATATCTGAAATAAAAATCACAAATTTATATGAACTTCATCATCATCAACAATCACGGATTAAGCTCACGTGACTTGTTTCAGTCTCATAGATTCTCATTCAAAAAGTTGAATCCATCTCTTTTTCGGTCTACTAACATTCCTGTCAACACTTTTGAAATTCATGTTAAAGCATCGATGAGGTTATGTAATAAGATGTTAATTATATAAGTATTTCACCTGGTAAGTCAGTCATCCTCAACTAAGTTATTAAACTTCAAGTTGTTCTAAAATGGAGGCCTTTCGAAATCAGTGTTTCATCTTCTGCATTTTAACTGGAACTGGTAATGGTTGATGGTGTTGTAAAGGTTGTATAGTGGATATACAACTTTTACAACACCATCAACCAACAGTTCCAGTTAAAACTCAGAAGATGAAACACTGATTTCGAAAGGCCTCCATTTTAGAACAACTTGAAGTTTAATAACTTAGTTGAGGATGACTGACTTACCGGGTAAAAAACTTATATAATTAACATCTTACAACACTCCTGTCTCCTTTTGGTTTGTAATTGAGTATAATTTTTGGTATGCGTTCATCTTTCAATCTTTGCACATGTTCTTTCCAGTTTTTTCTGGATTCTTTTATTTTATCTAGAAGTTTAAAAATATTTAGCTCATTTCTAATATCATTACTTCTTCTTTTATCGAGAAGTTTGCAGCCAGCTAGACTTCTCAGAAACCTCATTTCAGCTGCTTCTAAGATCTTCTCTTCTCTTTTAGTTAAAACCCAAAATTCACTACCATACAAAAGTAAGGGAACTACCACTGCTTTTATATGAACTTTATTGAATTGATATTGAGAAGCTACAGCTATTACTACGATAGAAATAAGTAAATTAGTGTACACAACTAAATTATTGTAATCATTGGTAAAGAGAACATTTTTGTCTGAACCAAGAATCAAACCCCAAACCTTCAGATTTGCGTGCTGATGCTCTGACCACTGAGCTAATTCAGGCTACATTCCCATCCAAGCATAGTAAGGTAAGGGAGGATTTATGCTTGGATGGGAATGTAACCTGAATTATCTCAGTGGTCAGAGCATCAGCATAGAAAGCTGAAGGTTCGGGGGTTTGATTCCTGGTTCAGGCAAAAATTTGTCTCTTTACCATTGATTATATGAACTTATTGAATATTGATTAGAATAAAATGTGACACAATAAATGGAGATTCTTTACAACATGTGATGCGAAAAATTGTTCTAAGTTATAATCGTACACCTTGTGCATGTGCCAACAAACACGAAGTGGATTACACTATGGAATTACGGGATGCAGCTAACCTATATACAATATTTAACGAACCTAAAAGCTAACCTAATGCAATTTAAGTGCTCTAAACCTGTAAAAGACCAATCTAAAAGCTAAGCTAACACAATTTAAGTACTCTAACCTGTGAAAGAATGCAATGCCCAAGAATAAATAGTAAGTTCTGAAGTATATGTGTATAGTTAATTAGTAAGGGTAAAGTAATCCCACTACAGGCCATAGGAGACCCTTGGGGTAGTAGGAGGTTAAGGCTCCCCCACTTTTCTAGACAATTGGCACTTGATGTCAAGCATCTGGTACTCATTTCTGTTAGAGGCTGAGTCGACCCCAGAGCCATGGTGCCACCAGAAGGTTTGGGTCAGTTTAAAAATCCTGACCCCATCGGGACTCGAATCCTCGACCTTCTGGTTTGTAGCACACTGCCTTAACCACTATGCTATGGCATGTCCCAGTTAATTAGTACATACTCTATGTTGGCTGGCTGCACTGGAACAGTCTTTGTTGTTGTATAGAATATTCGTTAAAATCAATATGGCTGCCTTGTCTTCATGCTACATATGTAGTTAAATATCATAGTAAAATATTGAAATAATCATTAGAAAAAATGTAAAAATTATTTTAAATGGTGGGAAATAATTTAGAAAATGAAACCCTAAGAATAAAATTTGACAAGAGTTTATGAAGGAATTAAAAAAGTTGCATGTACATTTACGATTACAAAAAAAAATCATGCCGCTTACCCTTTAGAATTATGTATGATATCCTATCACTGACAAACTTAATATCTTGGACAGCGGATAGGATCCTCATTCGGACTAAAAACCCGTTCCAAATTCAGGTCTTTCTGCACCCCCATAGTATAATGCAAAGCTTCCTGATTCCTGACTACCTTCTCCTGGTCATCTAACTTCCTGTAAAGCGACTACATCTAAGGGTGATTTATCTAATTCATGGTTAATACCTCTAGTGCCCCGCTATTGTATAAAGTCCTAACATTCCATGTTCCTAGGAACATGTCCCTATGTTTGAGCCTTTGGCATGGGTTCCCTGAAGTAGTCCCTGCCCGGAGAACCGGATGGGGCACTATTTGACCTCCGGAAAATTTTACCCTAGTTGAATCCATGTCCACATTTCTTGACGGTTTGAAGGAAGTAGATTATACAGGGGATGATTGGAAAACATTGGTTCAGGATAGGGATGTATGGAGAGCTTATGCCCATGCAGCCATGAACTTACGGGTTCGATAGTGCCAGTTAGTTAGTTAGTTATTAAAAAAGTTGCATCACAGCTTGTAAAGAATAACCCAACAAATATATAAAATGAGTATATAAGTGTTCATGCCCCCCTCAGGGGTCCTCATCTAGGGGATATGTGGATGGCGACCACAAGGTGCCCAAGCCAAGCAAAACATTTCTTCCACTTACTTGTGTTTTGCGCTCTTTTAACTTTACTATCTAACCTCTCTTGGTTAACTCTTGTTTTTCGACCCCGTCGCTATTAGGGCATCCGAGGGCTAGGGAGTCTTTCCTTTCTTCCATTTCTTCTTTCCTTTATTTTCTTTTCTTCTCCAGAAAAGCCTGACCAGAGGCTATAAGATGGCAGGCCCATCACTGGTCTTGCCTTCCTTTGGCCAGCAACCAATCGAAGGGACTATTATTATGCTTTCAAGTCTTATACGAGAATTTTCCAGAAGAAGCTGGAGGGAATTTATAGGATCGTAACAGGCCTTGGCCTAATACTTGGAAGGAAGAAGAAGAAGAAGTGTTCATGCCTTTGTGGTTATGGTTAGCATCCCAGGGGTTTCAGTATCAATTTCTGGCAATATCACAGATGTTTTTCTTTAAGATGGGGTCTACTAAAGTCTCATGAGGCTAACTGGATATAACTACTTGAATTAAGAAGGTGACATATGGTAAGAGATAAAAAAAAAACTAACACGAGTTTTTGTTTTGCCATTTGATTTTGGTCTTCCTGTCTTTGGTGCTGTGGAGCCAACAAATTAATTACCTAAATATTGTAAGTTATTTTGACTCACCCCATATTTTTTGTATTCTACAGACTATACTTTCATCGCATCTATGTGACATTGTCAATGCATTCTAACTATTGTATTTGCAGTTGTCATCCTGTAGGTTGATTTCTGCTCTCTCTGTTGGCTGACTGATGAACTTCTAAATCTATTTTTTTTTTTCCTTTTCCTCGGGAATTTCAAAATTTATAGTTTTCTCCTTATTCTTCTGGATGTAAATTTTTTCCCAAATTTACATCCACAAGAATAAGGAGAAAACTATGAATTTTGAAAAATCCGGAGAAAAGGAAAAAAGAAAAAAAAAATTGATTTGGAAGTTCATCGGTCAGCCAACAGAGAGAGCAGAAATCAACCTACAGGATGACAACTGCAAATACAACAGTTAGAATGCATCGACAATGTCGCTAGATGCAACAAAACTATAGTCTGCAGAATACAAAAAAATATGAGGTGAGTCAAAATAACTAACTTATAATAATTAAAAGAAACCTCATAGTAATGTTTCTATTTTTAATCAAAACATTTAAACCTCATAGTGTTATTTCCTACAATTATTAAATTAATTACATTTTTCTTTTTTTATTAAGCAGGTGTATTTAATGAATTTATTCCTTTAAAGAAAAACATAATTCAAAATATCAATTTTGTATAAATGTACATTATATACTATGCCTCTATAGAATTAATTTTTTTGTTTTATGCAGTCACAGTTCCACATCAAAACCAAAGCAGTCTAAGTCATCATACATTGGCACAGAGCTATGGGATATGCATTGGTTTGAGTCTTGGAGAAAAAAAATTCCTCATGGAATTTTTGCCACTATGGCACTGTGCCTTACCCATCATGAAAAATTTGGGTAGTTTCAATAAATTGCATCTCCAATTTGAGAAAACCAGCTTTAACAGCTGAGAGACCTGACATGCTGACCACATGTCAACTCTATACTGTCCATTTCTGTAAATATCACATGTGGAATTGAGGTCAGTAGCTGGCTGGTAAGCTGTCGCACCATGGTTGTCTGAAGTTTTACTATATATATATATATATATATATATTTAAAAACTATACAGTAGCTTATTTCCTTTAATCTAGAAAAGGTCCAGTAGCTATTAACATATCGTAAGTTAGATCAAGGTTCTCTTAGATACTAGATTGTTTTAAGACTTAATCCATTACAATTTCAGAATAAATGAGGAATATTAAAGAAATATATAGTGAAATTTGAATTTGAAGAGAAAAATTTTTGCCCAGACCGAGACTCGAACCCAGGACCTTTGGCTTTCCATACCAATACTCGACCAATTGAGCTACTGGGACAAGTTCCAATCTAGATGCAAATTTTTCTCTTATATACGTTATAATTCCCGCACACCAAATGCTTGAAGCCTTGGCTTCTATCTTGCAAATGGTGGCTTCAAAACTTAAATATATAGTTATTTTTTATTACACTTCTGGTTACTCTTAAATTTTATTTAAACTATTTACCAAAATTCCACATTTTAACATAAGCATATTACCTGTGGTAGAATAATTATTTACTTAAATATTTTTCTTTTTTGCATGTTATTAGCATTAAATTATTTTCTATCTTCTTAACAATAGAAGGGACTTACTAAAATAACAATATTGCAATACTATTATTTATTTTGAAACTTACGATTTTATGCAGTGAGCAGCAGTGATTACATGGAAATTGTCAATCAAAGTACCTCCACAAACATATACACTCTCCTGCACATCTTTTTTCAAAATAGCAACTTGCCATGGGTATTCTCCTGCAATAAAGAAATATATTACTTATTTATCACTTTATTCATGACTGCTTAAAATGTAATCATAGTGTAATAACTTTTCTGTAGATTAATTGTGTTTTGTCAATTTGACATTCTCCCTTGCACTAGAGACATCTTCCCTTGATAAATGATAACACTAACTTACAGTCTTTGAAAAAAGTATGACAATTTGATTACATTGTTATTAATTAGATGTCTGTTGTTTAAAGTTAATTTATATATATATATATATATATTAATTTATATATATATATATATATATATATATATATATATTAATTTATATATATATATATATATAATATGAAAAGAAAAATGAATGCTTGAGTTGGGATTTGAACCCGAGTCTCTAAACTCTGTATGTTTAGCGCTCTAACCAACTGAGCTACTCAAGTATTCCAACACAAACATACATTTTTCTTATATATGTAGTATTCTCAATTCACATAAGAGGTAGCAGGAAGTCGTTCCACCTGACATCTAGTGGCCAACATAACAGTTAAGCAAATTTTTAAAGATAATATTTACTTTATAGCAGTAATGCTTTATATTTTTGACATTTGGCAATGAAGGCAAATATGATATGAAAAGAAAAATGAGTGCTTGAGTCGGGATTTGAATCCAAGTCTCTACTCTGTACGTTTATATATATATATATATATATATGTATATATATTAATCATGTGGCTGGTGAATTTTCAGAGAAGTTGTGACCTGAAATTCTAGGCATTTGCTTGAGAAAAACTCTAAAAAACCTCAGCCATTAAATTTAACCTATTGTGAATTGAATCTGGGCCTACTATATGAAAGTCACCTCTAAACCACAGAGGAGGTTTATAAAATATTTTGTTTTAATTTTCAATTATGGATTTTTTTTTTAATATCTTAAAATATCAATATAAGTACCTTTTTTTATAAACACAATTAAATTGTTGTAAATCAATGGTAAAGAGAAAATTTTTTGCCTGAACCGGGAATCGAACCCCGAACCTTTAGCTTTCCGTGCTAATGCTCAGACCACCGAGCTAATCCAGGCTTCATTCCCATCCAAGCAAGAATCCTTCCTTTACCTTTACTCTATTGGCCCCACATTCAATTGCAATGAATCATCATTCACAAATACACAATGAATGGCTTCTACCTGAAGAAGACATGAAGGGACTCCACACAGCTATAGCATTATTTATTAAATTAATATTGGGAAGCTAAAGCTATTACTATGATAGAAATAAGTAAATTAATGGTAAAGAGAAAATTTTTTGCCTGAACTGGGAATCGAACCCCGAACCTTTAGCTTTCCGTGCTAATGCTCAGACCACCGAGCTAATCCAGGCTTCATTCCCATCCAAGCAAGAATCCTTCCTTTACCTTTACTCTATTGGCCCCATATTCAATTGCAATGAATCATCATTCACAAATACACAATGAATGGCTTCTACCTTTTTTTATACCTGTCTTCCTTTATCAAAATGAATTCCTGTCCAAAAATCTTTGTTAATTATTCAAAATCATGAAGGCTTTTGAAAACATGTTTAATCTTCGACATGTTATTTTAGAAATATGTATTTTCAATGATAGTTATTTAATCAACTTCAAAGTATGTGTAATGAAAGATATTTACCAAATTCACTGTCTCCATCAACATAAACAGGATTTTTTATGCGGCCATTGATGCCTTGAGCATGACGTCTTCCACATTGGGGACCTCCTTGGGGATATTGTGGTCGATTTTGTTGCTTGGGTCGGCGGCAGCACACCTGTTGTGGACCACATCGTCCTCCATAAAATGCCTGACGCTGCAGAAATGTAAATAATATTACAATACTGTATAACCTCAGCAAGATATATATATATATATATATATATATATATATATGTGTGTGTGTGTGTGTGTGTGTGTGTGATTTGAAACTGACTTGTTATTGAATATTTGACATAAATTTGTAAACTTATTTAAAATTTAATGTTCTTTGAGGACAAACTTCTCTTTAAATACCAGTCATGTATTTTATATGTGAATTGATCATAGAAAGGCTGAAAAAATAATTAAGAAAAAAAATGAAGGCTTATTCTTTAAAATTTGTTTGACATATTACAGAATCTCGAGAATTAATCTCTAAAAATACAAGAGAAGTGGACAATAAGATATTTACATCTTATTGTGTGGAATGGCCATATAACAATAGGAGAACAAAAAAAACTTGTATATAAAACAATTTTTGAAAGTATTATTACATATGGCTCTGAAGTTTGGGAACTAACAAAAATAATTTAAATCTGTCAGTGGGGTCTAGAGATGGATTTCTGGAGAAGAAGCTGTGGAATTTCTCAACTACAACACATACCTAATCAAGTGATCCGACAAATGATAAAAATTGATGGAAGCATCATAGACACAATTCACACAAAGAGGCTACTGTGGTGTGGCATTTAGAAAGAATGGAGGAAGATCGATGGCCAAGAAAGATATGGAATTGGACTTCTCCGGACAAATAAAAAAAATACCCAAGAAGCATTTGAGTGATGGTGTTTATTCAGCCACTCCAAGCGCAACGGCCCTCAGCCTACCAGCCGGTTGCTGGCCTCACATCCACATGTGTTAATCACAGAGGTAGACGATCATCTAGCCAGTGTAGGGGTGACCTGTGGTCAGCATGTCGGGTCTCCCAGCCGTCATAGCTGGTCTTCACAACCTGGAGCCGCTACTTATTGTAGCTACCCAAATGCCTCACGATGCTGGGTGGGCACTGGTCCCATACTGGCCGAAATTTCATGAGAAAATTTCTTCACTCATGAGGGCTCGAACCAGTGCAAGTTCCGTAGCTCTGCACCAAGGTTTCTTGCCTTAACCACTCGGCTATGATGCAGGACTATTTATTCAGCCATGGAGGACAAAAATCTATAAATTAATAATTGGCAGGACTGTGAAGCATGGAAAAAAGTAATCAGATAACAGTGTCAGTTGTAACTAACCTGAATGATGATGAATATTTTCTAATGCTGTGAATATAGATTAACAAATTATGCTGACACTTATTTGCAGCATATTCATTTTTTTCATATTGTGAAACCCACAAAAGAATTGTCTGACAATATACAATATTTGTTTATCTATTCATCGTAAAATAAGATGCAAATTTAAAATAAATATAATTTTACTGTAGTTCCTTTTTTTTTAATTTTTTATGGGCTATCTTCCATAAATTATTAGCCTTTTCATATGATCAAATCTCACATAAATAGATCCAAATAAATATTTTAGTTTTTAAATTTAAAATGTACCTCATAGTATATTTACTTCCTACAAAGTTCAATTCAAATATTTAAATTTTTTAAATTAGATCGATCATTGGAATTTTTTATATAAATTTACTATATTATTACCAAAATTTCAAATAAACTTTTTTCAGGAAAAACACATTTTTAGATCTTTGAATTAAAAATGAGTGTAATTAAAGAGAAGAAAAAAAAATACTATAGTCCAGCCACTGAGTTTCGGCTCTGACGTTTTCACAACAGTGTTGCCGATATGGACATTCAGTGAGAGGGGCCACTTTATGTATGCAGTTAGCAGAAATACAGCTGACAACATCTCAGCAATTTCAAGCCTTACTAGCGCGCTATAGCAGCATCAAGAGCAGTGATTGGTTTTGGCAGATGTCCAGTCCCACTTCAACTACTCCCTTATTGGAAGTAGAGGGCGAGTTACTCCCTTTACACCTCGCACAACCTAAATGTCAAGGCTGGAGATCCAGCGGCTAGACTTCAATGTATCAGGTAATCACAAAATTAATAAAGGTATGTGATTCCATTTCATATTATTCAGATGAGCGTAACAAGTTAGTAGAGTTTATACTTGAGAATATAACCAGTTATATTAAAATATTTATAAGTGCTAATAACTGTTAGTATAATGAAAATGTTAATACAGATATTATATGTCTACTATATAAATAAGAATACTAATTGTAAATTTATACACAGATAGTACATTTGCCAGACCATAGAAGATCAATTTGATTAGGATAGTTTTAAAAAGCAAGTTTCATGCATTAAAATAAGAAATTCTTGTCTTCATAATTAAACAATTTTCCTTGCAAGATAAAATCTCACTTTTTTAGTAATCATAAATTGAGAAGATGAGCAAGTCTTCCAAACCCATGCTTCAATATATTTTGCAATAGTTTGTACATCTTTTGGCAAAGTGTTCATTCTTCAATATTTGTAAAAATGGAGTAATGTGACTTGCCTACCACCTTATTTTTTATATTTTTATTAACTTTAAGTCAATACAACAATTATATTAAATTAAAGTTGGGAAGTAAACATTATGAGGTATCCAACCATAGTAATTCTGCCCAAGGGCAGATCTTTCACTGCAATCATAGCATTTTCATGCTATGCTTTGTAGCTTTACTAGGGATATATAGGTGTGGTAGCTTCCCATTGCTTTCCACACCGGTGAAGGATGATGATGATAATGATAAAGATGATGATGATCGGATGATTTTTGGGGACCATTGAGCTCTAAGCTTCCTGAGGAAAAGCGCCGAAAAAACCTCACCCAGGAGCCTGTCCCAACCGGGAATCGAACCCGGGCCCGCTGCGTGACAAGGCAGCACGCTACCTCGAGACCACAGTGGTGGACTTATGAGGTATAATCAATGAAATTCATTGGAGAACATTTTTTTTGACAACTCACCTCACACATTTTTTTATATTTTTCACGATACTGCAGTTTCAAATGTAATCACGTTCATCCTCAGTCATAACTCTGTTGGAGTTGGAATTATGGCTGAAGATGAACGTGAATATGTTTGAAACCGCAGTATTGTGAAAAACATGAAATCTATGAGGTTCGTTGTTAAAAAAATGTTATCCGATGGATTTCAATCAGTACAACAATCTTGTATACCGGTATATTGTTTCGAAAAGAGCATAGGACATTTAAAAGTGAACAAAATGGGTTAAAGTCCTATACTTTTTAACATGATTTGCAACATTTTGTCTAAATTTAAAATATCTTATGAAATTATATAATGATGAGATGTAAATTGTTAATATGAGCTTTGTCTTTCATACTAGAAGTGAGAAATGGTTTGAGGTGCTACATGGAATTGTGAAGTGTATAAGTACAGTCCTGAAGAGTCTACAATGCATCTTGAGTCAAATATAGAAAATATTAGTTAAATAGAAACTAATTATGTAGACTTGTCTTGTCAAATGTCGTGTATCTCCAGTTTCTGCCATTGTAGAGTTCGTCATACAGTACCTGAAAACAACTGGCACATTGAGTGAGAACAAGATTATCAAAAAATTATTGTCTCACAATTTCATAATTTTCTTTTAATATTTCATAATATTATGGGTAATCACAGTTGTAATAAAAAATAATCAGTTTTTAAACTTAATTAATTTATTTTTCATGTATTTACTAAAGATTCCTTAGATTTAGATAGAGTGTATCTTTCTAAAATTGCCATCGCTGCCGTTAGAAGGTCAATTTCATTTTAAGAAACCATCTTTACAAAATTTCTACTTTATAGAATATACTTCAATTATAATTTGAAATTTTTTAATGTATTTACAATATGTATTTAATTAATTTCAAAAATTGTCTGTATCACCTTGTCCTTGTGGCAATCCTCTAACGAGGAAAGTTTTATATGATAAAATGTATTGTAAAAAGTTTTCTTACTGTAAAATTATATTAGGCCTAAATTGTATTAGTAATTTTATTTTCATAATTTTTTTCTATATTATTTAATTTAATATTGCTTAGTGATGCAGATCTTATATTAATTCTTATACAGAATAATTTAAAAAATAAAATATAAATGTCAATTTGAATCTTATTGAGGTATAAGCCAGCAATATTAACTTATTCAAAGGAAGTGGCATAACTAATCAAGATTGAACTTATATTGATAAAACAATTTTTATTCTTATATTTGAAAAGAAAAATTATAAGCTCAGACTGGGGTTTGAACCCAGGACTTTTGGCTTTCTAGGCCAATGCTCTTCAATGAATAATAAAAAAAATTACTCTTGTTAAAAAATATCAGTATTCACTATCTATACAAAAAGTAATGTCTGATCACATTAATGTTTTATATAATTTCATAATTATAAATTTTAAGAAAGTAATTGATATGCTCTAAATAAAAGCACAAGATTAAATAAAGGAAAAGTTCAATGAATTCTTAAAATACATCATATCTATATTATTATTATTTCATAACAAATACTGTAATCAATACTAATAAAATTCATTGTTGAAACCATTGAGGTGGAGAGTCATAAAATAAAATAAGTTAAAATATACCTTCTTAGATAAGATCTGTCGTCCTCAACTTATAAAATATGTATTCTTTATGTCTGTAGGCCTTTCAGAACATCTGTTCTATCTTCAGCAGGTCTTTCTTCGCTACATTATCTGATATGGTTGATGCTACTGGTCCTGTTGTCACGACAACACCACATTAGGACCAGCAGCATCAACCATCATATCAGATAATGTAGCGAAGAAAGACTTGCTGAAGATAGAATGGATGTTCTGAAAGGCCTACAGACATAAATAATACATATTTTATAAGTTGAGGTATATTTTAACTTATTTTATTTTATAAATACTGTAATGTTATGAACTCTAATTATATTGACTATTATTAACATACATGAATAGCTATTAATATAAAAAATTGATTTAAAATTTTAGAAAAAGCCTGTACTCTGAAGCAATGGGTATGAAGAATTATTATGAATAGTAGCAATAAATTCATATTATATGCAAGTGATTTTTTAATTATTATGAGTTAGGCTGTATTGTCTCACCTCATATTTGTAGTTTTATAAGTGATTTTTATGCAATTCGTTTAAAATTATTGTTGATTGAAATTAATATTTTAATGTTTCTTGTAAGTTTGTTTGTAATTTTTGTCTTATTGTCCAATATTATCAGAAATTTCCAACTATGTCTTGCAGGTTATTTTGTCAACTTTTTAATTCTAGATTTTTATCCTTTAAAACTGTCCTGCTTCCCAATATTGGAAATTATTTCAGAACATTGAGGCAGTTTAACTAAAATAAATGTTTTTTTTTGTACTTTTTCATGAGCATGTTTTGGTTCTCTTGGTCTTACCTCTTGAACCAGAGTCACCTCATTTTCTATTTTACTGTCTTTGTCTGCATGTCGTTTAGTCCTGGAAGTGGTGAAACTGCGCCGTCTTGCATTTGGAAACTGCACCTTTGATGAACCAGAAGAGGAGGAGGGAGAGGTAGGAGAAGTAAGCGAGGCTGTTTCATTTCCTACATTGTTACGAGCATATGGTGAATATATGTCGTCTTCATAGCTATTGCCATTATCATACTGTTCTTGGGCATCTTCATCATCAGAAACGTAGTCAGAATATTGTCCATTTCCAGTATTTGCATAGTCATTGGTTCTGTAACCATAGTAACTTGGAGCATATGAACTATAGCTGGGTTTATAATGTTCATAATAGTAAGGAGGTTGTTTATATGGATAATATTGGGGATAATGTGGTTTTGATGCATGGCTATGATAATGAAAATGTTTGTTGGGTGGATAATATCCTGGATAATATGGTTTATTATGAATTCCATGAATTAAGCTACCTAATTTATGAACTAATCCATGATTTGGTGTTACGTGTAGATTGACTAAGGGTTTTACAATTCTGTCTCCAAATTCATCTTTTGTGACCTGCACTGAAACAAGTGGATTGACATTTACTAATCCTAAGTTAACTCCACCTAAACCCCCTATTGAATCTCCGTATGGGTTCAGAGCTGGGTTTGGACCATAGGGATTTAAGGGATACCCTCCTCCTCCTTGGGGAAGTCCAAAAGAGACGCCAAATGTTGGGCTGACTTTGTACTTGGATGAATCACCAAAAATTCGCTGCAAGAAGCAAAGAGCAACCCTTTCCAATGAAAGTGCCAGTTTTTGTTTGCAGCTACTATTGATATTTCTCATTGTCAGTGTTGAAAAAAGTGTCATGTTTCCAGATTACATTATGGGTGAGGCAGAAATATGTTATTTCATTGCAAAATAATTATTAATTAAATAATTGTCAAATTAAAAGCAAAATCATTGACTTATGAACATAAAATATGTGATTATAAATACACAAGTAGTAAAAAGTTCCAAAATTTAGAGAGGAAATAATATGTATCGTATTAAAAGTGAGTTCACCGCTGTGGTCTCGAGGTAGCGTGCTGCCTTGTCATGCGGCGGGTCTGGGTTCGATTTCCAGTTGGGACAGACTCCTGGGTGAGGTTTTTTTTGGGGGGGTTTTCCTCACCTGTAAGACTAATGTCAGGAAGCTTAGGACTCAATGGTCCCCAAAAATCATCCGGCCATCACCATCATCCTTATCATTATCATCATCCTTCACCAGTGTGGAAAGCAACAGGAAGCTACCACACCTATAATGCCCTAGTAAAGCTACAAAGCATAGCATGAAAATGCTATGATTGCAGTGAAAGACCTGCCCTCGAGCAGAATTACTATGGATGGATGGATATTAAAAATATTCTATGAACATGAGTACTAAAAATATGAGATATGATCAATTGTGGTCGGGGCAGTTTTTCTGGGTGAGGTTTTTATTGGGGTTTTTCCTCACCTGTAAGACAAATGCCAGGAAAACTTTAAGGCCCAAACGGTCCCCGAAATCATATAGCCATCATCATCATCATCATCCTTATCATTAGCATCATCATCATCATCATCCTTATCATTAGCATCATCATCAACATCATCCTTCACCGGTGTGGAAAGCAACAGGAAGCTACCACACCTACAATTCCCTAGTAAAGCTGCAAGCATAGCATGAAAATGCTATGATTGCAATGAAGGACCTGCCTTTGGACAGAATTACTATGGATGGATATACACATTTGGAAACATAATGATTCCATTTGTTATTTGCTTCTATTACACTTATAGCTATATTAGAAAATTACTTAAATAGATCTGGGAAGAACCAGAGGTGTTTCTAAGAATGCATGATTTTTTCAGACATAGGGCAGAAGGATGAATTTACAACGAATTGAAGTCACAGTGAATATTTTCTATAGTGAATATTAGACTGCATAACCAGATTATCTTCTAAGTTTTGTACAACTGGAAGATTACTGGCTTCAAAGTACCCAGGAGATTACTTTTTTATGAGGTGTTATTTATTTAGGTAAAATTTTATCAGTAATCTCATATTCTTCTTCTTCTTAGACTAGTTTCAAATCCTTAATTGGTTCCATTATCATTATTTTAACGACCGTTGTTCTGTCATCTACGGCTCTTCAAGATGACAGAACAACGGTCTTCAAAATACTGATGATGGAACCAATTAAGGATTTGAAATTTAATTTTAGGAAGTTATATTTTGAGGTTATTTTAATTATATTATTTTTGGTCTGGACATCTTACCTCAATATTAATGTTGACATTAATATTGAGGTAAGATGTCCAGACCAAAAATAATATAATTAAGGATTTGAAACTAGTCTAAGAAGATGAAGAATATGAGGTAAGTGATAAAAGTTTACCTAAATACCCAGGAGATAAATTAAACCTCATAGTGATATATTCCTATAAAAGTTCAAACCCAAGAGATGTTAATTTTGGCATCCATGTTTATAGAATTTTTTTCTTCTCTTTTTGTGATACATATTATCTTCTCTATAAATATTAAAAAATTTTGTTATATTTTTCTTTAATTGAAACCTATGGTAGGTCTAATTTATATTAATTTTATTTTCCCCTTTTCTATTACATTTACTATAATATAATGAATTTGGGAATTTTTAACATTATGAGGTTTTATTAATAAGAATCAAATGAATCGTGACTTCTTCTTATCTCATACTTCTATGTTTTTTTAAACACAGCACCGCAGTATTGGCAAACATCTTCACCATCGTCAGCTGTTTTGACGTCAATTTTTTCTTTTGCCGGTAGTTTGGATAATTACTGGCAAAAGAAAAAATTGGCAGTCGTGAAAACAGCTGACGATGGTGAAGATGTTTGCCAATACTGCGGTGCTGTGTTTAAAAAAAACATAGAAATATGAGGTAAGAAGAAGTCATGATTCATTTGATTCTTATTACATTTACTATGATACATTAAATAATATTTTGTTAATAAAGTATTTAGCTACATGGAAATGTGTTTATTTTTCTACTAAAATTCAGGTCTTAAATCAAATTAATTAAATTATAATTGTAGATCTTAGAAAGCATAGTTAAGTAACATGACAAGAATTTAATTAACACTGATATATTAAGATTTGGTGTTTGGCAAGCAAATACTTATGTACACACTACGGCAGCTTGACAAACTATACAACCACCAGAGGAGGAGGAGGAAATATGGTCACATCATTGAGAGGTAGTCCAATGTAAGTATTTTTTAAGCTGTCAGTTCATTAGATAGTAATAAATTTAATAGAATTTTTTAATTTGTTTAAAAGTTGAATGTACCCTTATATCTATGTAGTGCTTTGTAAATTTTGTACTCTATAAATGTATCTTTATATATATAATTCTTCTGTATGTGTGTTTGTCATTGAACTCCTCCTAAATGACTGGATCAATTTTGATTAAATTTTTTGTGCGTGTTTAATTGGATCCCTCGATGGTTCAGATTCACAATTGGACCCTCTAAAACCATTAGGTATAGGAGTTCACCTGAAGTGAAAAGTTAAAAATTGCTCTAGCAGTCACATTTTTTTATGTTTCACAACGAAATTCAGTATATCACATTAAAATAAACTGAGGTAGGCATTATTAAGAAATGAGCAAAATCTGTCAATTAGAAGTGGAGGTTTACTTGAAACTCAAAATTAAAAACTGCCTAAACAACTGGACCGATTTTTATGACATTTTTTATGTTTGTTTGAGTGGGTCGTTGGATAGTTTAGATTCACAATTGGTCTCGGTAGGTGGCACTGCGATCGGGTTACAGGAATTTTTTTTGTCAGATGTATAGTCAACTGCATTACCGACATATTTCATGCTACCAACAATGTGACGTCATCATGCAAGCTTCTTGAGCGTGATGACAGTGAGGAGTTTTCTTGCTAACTTATTAATTAGTGAATTTTATGGTAAAAAAGTAACTTATATTTTTATCGTCTGGCCATGACATGAGAATTGAATGTTCAGGCATGACAACGTCTGTCAGGTATGATAGGTTTTGTGCTTGCTTTAGATGTCACACCACTACACACTTTTTCATTTTCCAGAATTTGATTACAGTGTAATAATGTTTAATCTTAAATCTACCGATTCAAATTAATCAAATTTTCATAGACAAAAATTACTGAACTTACATTATTATTTGAATTGCATTTCAATCAATTTTCTGTTAATGTTAAAATTTTTATTTGTTATTAGCTAATACCCGGTGTGTGATGCTACGCCTAAATAAATGAAAATGAATGTGCTTTTATGTTTAGTTGAATAAGTAAAAGGAAAAATAATTATAAATTTATATTTTTAGATACCCTGTGCTGATTACCCGGTGTTGCCCGGGAATCTACTTATCCCGATCTTCTTCACATAAATAAGCTGAAATACAAAAATTAATGTGTTTTATGTTTAGTTAAATAAATGAAGGGAAAAATTTTAAATTGTAATTATTTTTAGATACCCCGTGCTGTTTACCCGGCATTGTCCGTGAATCTACTCATCCCAATTTTCTTGGCATAAATGAGCTGAAAGACAAAGATTAATGTACTTCTTATGATTAGTTGAATAAATGAAATGAAAAATAATTATAAATGTATAACGTAATTATTTTAAGATTCCCTTTGCTGATTACCCGGTGTTGCCCGGGAATCTACTTATCTCTTGATCTTCTTAGTATAAATGAACTAAAAGACAAAATTTGTTATTGTGAGTTATCCGTAAAAGAATACCCGCCATGTGCTGCTATGCTTGCACAGTAATCTACATACTTGTCTCGATCTTTTTGGCATCAATGAAAGACAAAAATGGTTATTATTAGTTATCCATAAGAGGTAAACATATGCTGTCATGGACTTTTTTTGTAGAGCTTATTGAGACATTCAATTCTGTGTACATTAATTTTGTATATTTGTTATGGTTTAGGCAGCTTAAGCCATTTAAGCATCCAAAGAGCTACTTTTTCATGTTATCCATTACAAAGGGTGATTTTTAAGGGTGTTGGGAGTTGAGTATCACAACTCTCTTATAGCCTATGTTCATCCCGGGAATCTCCTGAACATTTTGCAAAAAGCCCCATCACAATCGGATCAACGGTATGGCCGCGCATAAAGTACGAACAAACAAATAAACATTCATTTTTATATATTAGATTGAATGTGTTTGTGTAAATTTAAGTAAATTCATTAATGAAAAAAGTCATAGTTTATTTAAATTAAACCACCATTTAATTAAGTCCTAAAAGTATGTCATACCAGTGTAAATTTAAGTAAATTCATTAATGAAAAAAGTCATAGTTTATTTAAATTAAACCACCATTTAATTAAGTCCTAAAAGTATGTCATACCACTGACAGTGGAAAATTCTAGATGTGGAAAACATTTATGGCAGCAGTAGGTTCATTATAAATTATTTTAATTTACAAGAAATTAAATTAATGAAATGTTATTCCATCCATAGTAATTCTGCCCGAAGGCAAGTCCTTCACTGCAATCATAGCATTTTCATGCTATGCTTGCAACTTTACTAGGGAATTGTAGGTGTGGTAGCTTCCTGTTGCTTTCCACACCGGTGAAGGATGATGATGATAATGATAAGGATAATGATGATGGTGACAATGATGGCCATATGATTTCGGGGACCATTTGGGCCTTAAAGTTTTCCTGACATTTGTCTTATAGGTGAGGAAAAACCCCATAAAAACCTCACCCAGAAAAACTGCCCTGACCGGGGATTGAACCCGGGCCCGCTGTGTGAAAAGGCAGCACGCTACCTCGAGACCACAGTGGTGGACAAAATGTTATTAATGACAAAAAATTCTTATTAGATGATTATTTACATACATTTTTTCATAATATCTTTATTTTATATTTTAATTTAACTAAAATGAATACTGAGATTCACTTGGAAGATTTTAAAATAAATTATGTCACAATCACATGTAATTAAATATTAAACATTAACTTTTTCAAAGCCAGTGTAACTGATAATTAAAGCTTTATTGGATGAATTCCACACGTGTACTGAAAGATTCTCTAGCATATTGCATGAAATTGAAAAAAACTTGAAATCACTATATCAAGAACCATATATTGCAAAACGAACTTTAAGTTATACTCATTGATGAGTATGTATTGCCTAAGCTGATACTAAGTTATGTTCTATCACTGATTATGATAATCAAGATAATAGGTTAACCGTCCATCCATAGTAAATTCTGCCCGAAGGACAGGTCACTACTTCACTGCAGCGGCAATCATAACATATTTTCATGGCTATGCTTGAAGTTTTTTACTAAAGGGAATTGTTAGGTGTGGTATTTGTTCCTTTTGCTTTCCACACACGGTGAAAGGATTGATGATGATACATGATACAAAGAGACTGATGATGATGATGATAGGTCATTGATCTTTTTCTAGGACTAGCGTTTGGACCATAAAGTTTTCCTGACATTTGTCTTACAGGTGAGGAAAAACCCCCATAAAAACCTCACCCAGAAAAACTGCCCCAACCGGGGATCGAATCTGGGCCCGCTGCGTGACAAGGCAGCACGCTACCTCGAGACCACAGTGGTGGACTACTAGGTAACTGTATGTAGTGGATTCTAAAAAAGAAAAGGTTCTTGTAATGTGAGAGGAGATAGTATTCATCTCAAAGAAGTACTATCTATCTATATCTATAATGGCATAGTCCATTGTTGAGCCATGGCATCTCCTTTATAAGGAGTTACTAGGCTAAGTTAATTTTTAGTTACCTTATTTGCTTGTAGATGTCATGGATTTGCATATGGCTAACACACCAACCCAATGAGACATCTAACAAGCAAAGGTATTACTAGGACATTGATGTCGGTAAATTTTGCTTAGAGGCCTCTTTATTTAGGCTTAAGGATCTTTTACAAGCCTGAAAATCTTCAGACTTGGGACCTACAGTTTAAAGTCTGTCCTGGAGGAGTTGCTCTTTGGATTTTTCCATCCTTAGAGTTATAAAATTAATTTCTTCTGAGATGTAAGCCACTATTTAACATTATCATGAATTTTGTCCCCACCGTCGGTATCTCTACCTTGGCGTGGTGGTGGGGCTTGTGAGTCCTAATGTCTCCATGAGCTATGCAGGCGGTAGTGTAACTACCAACAGGACCTCCCATGCCTGGCAGGTCATGGAAGAAGGTCCAGACTAAGAGAGATACCCATCAGAGAAGAAGGGCTAGTAACTCACTTCCAAGATGTAAAATTTTCCATTACTCATAGCAACATTCACGAAGTAAGCCGGACTTTTATGAACAAGCTGCCAGCTTTCATGTGTAGAGGAAGAAGAAGAAGAAATTAATTTTGTGATATATTTCAAATATTATTTATGTAATTTCCTAAGATATACAAAGAAAGATGCATTAAAATGAACATTGGTAACATTAAACCTTTCTGTGAATATTTAGATTTGGGACTTGGTATTATGTCTGTAAAGTTCAAATAAATAAGATGACAAGAAATTCTAAGTTTCAGAAAGAGAACTTTGTGTGTATTGATGTTGATAATTTTATCACTTATATTGGCAGCAAGCTATCTCAAATGTCACTGTATGCTTGTTTTCAGATCGGCAGTACCAGTAACCTATATATATATATAATGAACAAGATTTGGCCCATAATTTTTTTATTTAATTTTATAATTTGAAGAATATGTAACTTTGAGATGTTCAGAAGATATTAATAGGATTAGTGTGATGGATACTACCAAGACTTCAAGTATTGCAACTTTTCTTACAACATGCTTTAGAAACAAAGTTTATAGAATTTGGAGATTCAGTAAGTAGAAAAATGTGAAGATAAGTTCACAATATTAAAAAAATTATCAGAAGATGTTAGCTTTGAGAATTCTACTTTTCAAAAATATTAACTAAATACTGAATTGGTTTTAATGTCAGGACAGCAGTATGGCTGTCCACCCACCTCTACAGTTCTTTCTTGTTGTTGAATATCATCTTCCTCCTCACTATCCTTTCCCTCTTTCTCTGTTGTGTTGTCTTCTACATCCTGTGCCACCACACTTATGTTAATAAAGCAGTTTATAAACAGCGCCAACACCAACAAAGTTCGAAATATATACACAACTATAACAAACCATAGCACTGCAAAACTAAACCATGTTTCATAGTGACTTAAATATTCCAGCCTTTCCAACACCACCAGACTTAAGAGAGATAGATAAAGCATTTTGTAAGGAAGTTTCAGCAATAAGAATTGTAACAGAAATCACTGTAAATCACAAATAAATACTTTAAATTAACCTCAATTAATTTTTAGCAGGTTACCAATATAATACATAAAAAAACTCCAAGTGCGAGAGGCCTAGAAGGCCCTTGGTCTACCATCCGGCTACTGGCCTCACGTCCACATGTGTTAATCACAGAGGTAGACTATCATAAGCCAGTGTAGGGGTGACATGTGGTCAGCATGTTGGGTCCCCCAGCTGTTATAGCTGGTCTTCTCAACCTGGAGTCGCTACTTATTGTAGCTACCCAAATGCATCACGATGCTGGGTGGGAACTGGTCCCCCATGGAGACCCAAACCAGCGCAAGTCCCATAGTTCTGTGCCAAGGCTTCTTGCCTTAACCACTCTGCTACAGCATGGACCTATATAATACATGGAATTTTGTTTTTTTTTTAAATGCCCCAGGTTTATCATTTTCAACATTTGTGGTGTTCTCTCCTGGCATGGCATACTTGTAACCCACTTCTGAGGTTGGGGCGCCTGGAAGGCAGGGTTATGCTGTCCCGATGATATGAGAGTTGATGATGATGGTAATGATGTGCCAGGAGAGGCCTTAAACTAAACTTAAGCTAACTAGGCAAATATGATATTGATGATAATGATGGCCTGATGGTGTTCGGAGACCGCTTGGGCCTTAAAGTTTCCTGACATTTATCTAACAGGTGAGGAAAAAACCCCGAAAAAACCTCACCCAGGAAACTTGTCCTGACCGGGGATCGAACCCGTTCCTGCTGTGTGACAAGGCAGCACGCTACCTCAAGACATCAGCAGTGGACATACATGGAAACATTTACCAATAAAAACATGGAAACATTTGATGTTTTCAATAGATAGAATTTTGCAATTTGCATAGATAGAAGCCAAGGCTTCAAGCATTTGGTGCACGGAAATTACAACGTATATAAGAGAAAAATTTGCATCTAGATTGGAACTCACCCCGGTAGCTCAGTTGGTAGAGCATTTGGTATGGCAAACCAAAGGTCCCGGATTCGAGTCTCGGTCTGGGCGAAAATTTTTCTGTTCAAATTTAATGGAAACATTTACCAATAAAAAGAGAGAGAAAAAATGCCTGCATTCTAAGAATTTAGGAAGCCATAAGAGAGCATATAAATAGATCATGTAAAGAGCAAAGGCTGGAGGATTCTTATTTTAACAATAGCTGTTGAATAATTTCCATTTTATGTCAGGTTTGAAGGTCATAACTCATAAGACATCTATTTATTTTTCTAATTTGCAGTTTCCATCCATAATTCTGTTTGTTTGTTTATGTTTCACAATGTGTTGCAACTCTACTTGCATGGTTTAGTTTCACACGTGCTAATAAAACCATTAGTATTAAATTATACTTTGTTAGTAGTAAAGGCTATGATATTTTTTAAATCAGGTACTCTATGTCCAGTTTTATAAATTTTCATCAAAATATGCATAATGAACATTAAATCTGCTTATGATTGAAGAGAAAAATTATATGCTCAGACTGGGGTTTGAACCCAGGACCTTTGGCTTTCTAGGCCAATGCTCTACCGCTGAGCTATTAACAGGATTCAACCATATTTCATACAAAATGGCAGTCTTCAACAGCCTAGCACATAGAGATGAACAGAGCAAATTAAGAGTTAAAGAAAAAACACATAATTGAAGTGGCAAAAGAAAAGAGTTTGAGGAAGAAATGATACATAAAAAATTGATAAGTACAAAAAACAAAAATTGAGGAATGAACGCAATCTTCAGATAGAAAAATCGAAGGAAATAAAATACAGGAAATTCACATATCATCCATGGGCAATAAATTCCAAAAGATTTTTGAAAAATTTAACATCACATTAGCACCAAAGAATAGATTTTAGCTTAAATAAACTAATAAAAACCAACAAAAATGAAAAGATTGATGATAGCAAAAAACAGGATTATACCAAATAAAATCTGCAGATTGTGATAAGATATATATAGGGAAAACAAAGAGAAATTTAACCATTAGAACTAAATAACACGTACATGTAAAAAAAGGAGAAGTAGAAAAATCTGCAGTAGCTGCTCATGTTTGGTCAGAAAAACACAAAATAGATGTAAACACAACATTTTTAAAACAGTTAGAAAACACAAATGAACTCACCATATGGGAAAAATCCACATACAGAAGAACAAGGAGAAAATCATGAATTTTGAAATTCCTGGGGAAAGGAACTTAATAACGAAGTTCTTCAGACCACAAAAAAAGAGAGCAGGAGTTGAGATTCAGGGCCAACAGCTTAAAAAAGACAGTCTGTACCAACTGATAATGAAGCACAGAAGCTTTAAAAGATATGTCTTAAAAGAAACAATGATTTATGAGGTAAGATGAAGACGTACCAAACTTATTAAGTTCTTGATTTTTTTTAAATTGCAATCAACTTGAAAGATGGATTCCCTAATTCATGCTGTAACATATTTTGCAATATTTTATATAATCCTTGACAAGGTATTCTACCAGAGATATATTACATCTTTAATAAAAGAAGAAAATATTTCCTACGTATATTAAATAAAAGCAGACTTAAAATTCATAGAAATGATAGGAGAAAAGTACCTTTGACTTTAATAATTTTACACTTCATGTGTAAATTACCAATTATTGTATTTACTCACATAATCCACGCCATCCCATAATTCAAGCACCAAATTATTTTTTTGCATTAAATTTATAAAAATATGTTTTCCTTTATATTTCACACATGTTTGACAAAACTTTTTTTTAAATGTTACTTTACTATCAGGTTGAGTTGGGACAGTATGAATTATCTTTAATAAGTTTTAACATCTTATAGCAAGGAGTAGTACCTGCTAGAGTGGTAACCAGGTCCTTAACTTGGCATCCATATGAAGGTTGTCAATTATCTTTTGTGCATTTTCATGGTACAATCCTTTCCCCCCCCCCCAAATAGCATAGTTTTCAAAAGCCTGGCTCAATAGATATGGAATTTTAGAAATGTTCTATGACTGAAGGTACAAAGACAAGCATGAAACTTTCCTCACATAAATCATGCATCCACCTTTTAGATCACAAAGATACAGTAAAGTGTGTGGGAAATATGCGAGTAAATACAATTCTTGTATCTTCTAGATGTAGTAATATTAATAATTTCACTAAAACCATAAGCAAAAATTTACAGCAAAAGAGATTAGTAAAGCATTGTATATTAAATTAAAAGATTCTTACCTCTCCTCACATTATTCTGTTAAGTAGATAACACCGGTCAACAACAGTGTACTGAAGATGGGCCTGCTATAGGCCTGAAATCGCGATCTACTTAACAGAATAATGTGAGGAGAGGTAAGAATCTTTTAATTTAATATTGAATTGAACCTCACAGTGATAATTCCTATATAAAAAAAAGGTTAAAGCATTGTATATTTATTAGGATATTCAATATCAGTATTGGTATTTTTTTTATTCTTAATTAACTCTGCAAATTAAAAATTTTAAGACTTTTGCATGATGATTTTAATCTTGGGGATTTAGTTAAAAGCTAAATAGACTAACAAAATGAATGTAAGTAATTATATTATTTATAATATACACAAGAGACCATTTTCATGCAGACATTTTAACGAGAAAAATGACCTTGTACAACAATGAAGTGTCAAGAACAATCTACTAGATATCAGCTTTTGAGAGCCTTTTGTCTGCTTCACATTTTAAGTATTATCACTGCACATGTTTTTTAGACTAAGAATTCTAAAATATTCCTTTTATATACTATGCTGTTATGGTTTATGGAAACACATTTACAATAATAAATGCTCATACCATTTATAAACTGAACAATTTGGAATAGAAGATGTTATAAACTACAACACACATTTTGTCATACTAACTCACTGGCACTATCGAACTCATAGGTTCATGGCCACACGGACTTAAGCTATCCATATATCCCTATACTGGGCTAATATTTTCCAATTAGCATGGAATTCCTTGAAGTAGTCTCTGCCCAGAGAACTAAATGGAGGATTATTTTACCTCTAGAAAATTAAACACAAGTTGAACCCATTTCATGTATCTTGACGGTTGTATTTTTATGGTGAAATATTGTCACTCATTCGAAGAAGGTACTTTTTCATCTGGCTTATCACCTGCGACCTGTCTGGCATGGGTAACATTTTTGGCAGTAAAGCTACTGCCGGAATAGACATTTTCATATAGCTGGAGTAATTGCTCTGACCACATTTGGTTAGCCATAGTTAGGTTGTCTGCCTGTACCCATACAAGGTGCAAGGATGCTTCTCTCATGGCAATTAAGTAATACTCCCTCGTCAGTTATTTAACTAAGTTCATTTAATTATACCTATTTCCCTATAGATGTCAGTAGGTCACAAATAGATAGCTTATTGCCACAAAGAGACATCTAGGAGAGAAGTAAGGTATTACTTGGATGGGAAAATTTTATTGAATTTTGCTCAGAGGTTCTAATTTTGCTTTAAGGTTCTTTTACTATAATGAAAATCTTTGGACTCTGGATTCACTGCATAAAGTCTCTTCTGGAAGTCTTGTCCCTTGGATTTTTCCAAACCTAAAAGAAACCTGGCCAGATTTGAACGTATCACTTTCAAGACCAGAAGCAAGGAAATAAGACTACTAAGGCTGATGGTAGGTTAAGAAAATGTGCTTGTCTCAATTAGGACTGAATTAAATAGTGACGCATATCAAAGGATTAAAGAGATTCCCTCTGTCCCTAACAATTCACAACTGATAATGACTGGAATCTACATTTCTAAATTGACAAATCTTTTTAGCCATGTCATAGCTTTCTTTGCATGGTCAACAATGTTTATATCACGATTTTAGGTTATTTATATCATTACTTATTATATATTTTGTCTACTGCTGTGGTCTCAAGGTAGCATGCTGCCTTGTCACGCAGCAGGCCCAGGTTCGATCCCCGGTCGGAGCATTTTTTCTGGGTGAGGTTTTTATCAGGGTTTTTCCTCATCTGTAAGACAAATGTCAGGAAAACTTTAAGGCCCAAACGGTCCCGAAATCACATGGCCATCATTATCATCGTCATCATCATCATCATCATCCTTCACCGGTGTGAAAAGCAATGGGAAGCTACCACACCTACAATTCCCTAGTAAAGCTGCAAGTATAGCATGAAAATGCTATGATATGCAGTGAAGGACCTGCCTTCGGGCAGAATTACTATGAATGGATATACATTTTTTGGTATTTTTTTTTTTTACTTTCTACTGACAAAAAAAACTATATAATTCTACAACAATAATTCTTTTTTTTTTTTTAAATTATAGTAAGTTACAATTTTTTAAGAAGAGTAACAAATGGGTTTCATAGAAATTATGCATGAGTCACAGACTATTACTGAAGTAAAATCGTGTTTGTAAAAATCACTTGGCAACCATGGTCATACCATAGAGTAAAGTTTAGTTACTCCATGACCATTCTGTTATTCAGCTGTTTCTCTATGGTTTTAATCAGGGATCTATGGGTTATAATGAAAGTTCAGATTAGCCAATATAGAAAAATTAATGTTTTTTTGGCTAAATGAAGCTTTTAAAAAAATAAATACACTGAAGCTATATATTGTTGTGTTAAGCGATATATATTTAATCAATTTCATGTTAAGTACTGGAAAGTTATATTACGACTAATATTGATGAAAAATTTAAATATTGCTACCAGCACTTTTGTGCTGAATGCGGTTTGTTCGGTTCTCTAAGGTTGTTCCTCTTTGTTACATCAAGAAGCTTCGTTCTCTATGTCAGGAAGAAAATTAAAAAGATCAGTGTTCTTCATTCGGCCATCTTGGTCGGAGCTTTAACCTAACCTCTCACTAATGAGGAATTTTTTTAGTCGTTTTTTAAATTCCTAGTTTGATCCTATAGTGGGGTCAAGCAAATAAATAAATAAAAAACGACCGGAAGAACATTCCAACTGTAGCAGTTTTTTAAAGAAACTTCGTGTTACTTTAAAAAAATGTTACAAAGCCCTCTCGGGCAAGATTAAAATTGCATCTAAACAAGGCCAGATTCTCTATAGTCTGGTGTTACTATGATGCATACATTTCTGCACTAATATAGTGTTATTTATAAAAAGATTGATGGATCTATAATGCTGTGTTAAATGCTTTTTAAGAATTAAATTTTCCAATTTCCCTTTATTTTTTTGTGTTATTGTATATGATTGTTAACGCGTATGTAATTAATGTAGAAACAATGTTTGAACGATGTAAGATTGTGCAGTTGATTTGAGATAGTTACCAAATGCTATTTTCAAGATGGTCGTCATTTAATTATTAACTGTTTGAGTTTTATTTTTACACACGTCCATCTTATACTTGAAAATCTAACAAAAATAACTCATACTTTTCTTATTTTTGCCCCTTTTTTTTCTTCTAGTAGAAGTTATCAGGTTGAATTTTGAGCGGTTCGGTTTTAAGATGATTAACCATCCATATTTCGAGATCTCATAGGACTAGGCTCAAACGACCTAAACCTAAATAAGTTCATGGTGATGGGGTTTTAAGATTTCTTGGTCTTAAGAGCCAACGTGTATCATTGACATTTTTGTCTTTCTTAGGTACTATAATAATGTTGGCTGAAGTTTCCATTAAGCGCAGTGAGAAGTTTTTGTAAGTCCCAGACAGATACCATGCGCATGCACCAACAAGGTTTTATTTTCAAATTATTTCCGAACATATACAATAAATTTTACATTCTTTCTAATGATTATTTCAATATATTTTTCTATGATAATATCTACATACTTTGGCAGCCATATTGATTTTAACGTTTCAGTGCAGCCAACATAGAGTATGTACCAGAATTTCAGAACTTGCTAATTATTTTTGGGCATTGTATTCTTTCACAAGTTAGAGTGCTTGAATTGCATTAGGTTGGTGTTTCACAGGTTAGAGCACTTATAGTGTGTTAGGTAAGATTTTAGGTTCCTTGAATATTGTGCACCGGTATCCAATGAACAGCTTTGAAAATGGAACCAGTTCTGAAAGGCCTAGCTGAATATTTTATACAAATATAATTTGTTGAGGATGACTGCCACAACAGGTACAAAATTTGGGCTCAACTACACTTCTACTTATGATTGATTTTTCAGTTTATTGTTGTAAACTATAGCTCTTCTTCTGTATTTACTAACATTTTTTAATATTTTAAATTTTTTCAAACAATTTTTATAACATTAGACAATTTTCAAATATTTATTTAAATATGCAAATCACAATATTACGACACTGTTAGACAATATTGTGATGCTAACAGCTATTTTCTCCACAGAGTATATTACTTAGTCTATGAATTTTCTATCACTGTTTTGTGTTATCGCTGGTTGGATCGGCATTAGGGAGTGATAAGTAAGTGTACACCCATTTTTAATAAACGTTTCGTAATTTTAATATTATTCATATATTTTTTTAACATAGATTTGGGTATTTATTGCAAAGATTGGGCATTTAAATTTCATAGCAACATACTGCCATCTAGCATAAGATTTTTGAACTTTAGTACGATATCGATAGAAATCGAGGATGATAATCGATATGTGGTTCGATGGTGGGTTATTGCTGTCTCGTAACTCTGGTGCATGCATATTGTTGTTCTATAGGACTTTGAAAATATTTTACGTAAGTTTAAGTGCAGTTTTTCCCAAAATTGTATTGTTTTTAAATATTTGACAGTAACCTCAATGGAACAAAATACTTCTTAAAGGTATTCATTTGTATTGATTAAAAAAAAAATTAAATTTAAAAGTCGAAAAATGAATATTGTGCATGGGTGAATTAAATATTATTTGTAACATTAGATTTTTATCTTGTCATAGTGGGTGAATTAAATATTATTTGTAACATTAGATTTTTATCTTGTCATAGTGGAGTGGCTTGCATGCTTAAATGACCCCAAATTAATTTTGGCAGTAGCATTGCTGGCAAAAGGCTAGACAGGTCAAAGGTGATACGTCAGATGAAAGAAGTATCTTTGCCGAAAGAGTGATGATCTTTCACCGTAAAAATACAACTGTCAAGAAACACAAACATGGGTTCCAACTGGAGTAAAATTTTCCAGAGGTAAAATAATCCATTTGGATCTCCAGATGGGGAGTAATTCAGAGAATCCATAGCAAAGTTTTGATAGTGATATATGGAAAAGCTTATGTCCACACATCCATGAACCTATAGATTGAATAGTGCTAGTGAGTTAGATAGTTTTATAACATCATGTAAAAGCTGCATCATAATCCATTGACATATTATAAATAAATATTAAATAGCTTTTGAACCAATTTTTTGAATATCCTTGTTCTTAAATTTAGTTAATAATAAAGATAAAAGATATAACTTACAGGTTGAACATTTGATTTTTCACTGCCATCATTGCTGCTGTTGTCCGGAGTATCCCTTCTTCTCCTGCTTTCAGTTTTTTCTTCTGTTTTATTTCCTCCTGTGGTTTCGTCAATTTTCTCAGTTTCTACTGTTCTTCCTTCTGGATTATTATCATCGTCTTGTATGTTATCAGCAGTAATTTCATCCTCATCATTCTCTCGTTTAGCATGTCTAGAAATAATTGTTCCATTACCATCAGTGATGATTACATCATCGAGGGTTATAGCTTCAATGTTCTTTCCACCGTTGGTACGAGGATCAATGTAATATCCATCTTCTTTACGTGCAATATCATGAGGTAGGCACTGGTCGTACGGAACACAGATGCAGTTTCCAAGACCTCGAACACCATCGAGACGAGGTGATTCATAACTGGGGTATTTATTTGCATAACTTGAAGATGTTGAAGCAGAAGTTAGTCCATTTCCTGCATATATTAAATTAAGTTATTACTCATGAATTTATCGATGATTTGTAAATCAAGAGTGGCATTTGTTAGGACTATTTAATGAATAAAATTAAGCTGTTTACTAAAAAATCATTATTTAAATATAATTGTCGGCATTTTAAAATATTTATATATTTAATGTAAACAGCAATGTTAGAAAAATTTTTCTCTTTACCATTTGATTACAATAATTTAGTTGTGTACTTTAATATACTTATTTCAATCATAGTAACAGCTTTAGCTTCTTAATATTAATTTAATAAGCAATGTTAGAAAACAAATCAGAAATGTGTGGTTATGTTTCATTTATCCACTGCAACTTGATAATATTATTTATTGCCAACTAGGATCGCATTATTGTAAGAATGCACCCTAGTGGAGAAAAAATTAAACACATCCCAAACTGTATATTATAACCAACATTATGGGTCTATTAATTAATGTTTTTAGTAAACAACTCAGTAAAATCATTTTAAAACATTATTTATTGAACACACAATTATCAAATGTGTAGTTCGAAGGAATCTGTTCATTATTTGCTATATTCAACATATTTGTTGGAGAGTCAGTCACTGCAAAATAATGCTCTGACCTGTTCAGAATATTAAAAAGAAAGAGCTTTCTTTATCACAAAAGAAGGAGATGGTAAAGAGAATTTGATGAAGAGCGAGGTGAAACACGACTGTGATTGGTTATAAAACAAAATTCATTGAAACATGATTGGTCATTGACTCCCATTTGGGGCATGAGTTAAGTATTCTAAATTAACCATGACTTTAATATTTGTATTATAAGAGCATCTTGTTGGAGAACGTGTCCTGAAAAGTTATAGTTATGGCATATTCATGATGAAGCGCAAGTTTGTTTTCATAGAAGATCAGGTGACACATGGCATATACATTTAATAAGTGAGTTAATCCATTTCTTAGTCTGTTTGTATCCCTCATTTTCAACCTTTAGCTCTTTTGTTATGGGGAAATTTAAAGGGAATGGTATATGGAATGCCCATCAGTGATATGTAATTTTTTTGTATCAGTCCTTATCAACAGATCCTGCAAGAACCAGAAATGTTTTTATTATTAATTTAATACATCTCAATGAAGGAAAAATTATATTTGAAGAGAAAAATATATGCTCAGACTGGGGTTTGAACCCACGACCTTTGGCTTTCTATGCCAATGCTCTATCAACTGAGCTACCTGAGCACTCCAATCTAAATACAAATTTTTCTCTTATACACTGTTAATTCCCGCATACCAAATGCTACAAACCTTTGCTCGATTATACAAATGGCATGATTTTTCACTTCAAATATAATTTGTCCTTCATTGAGATGTATTCAATTTATAATACATACATCGAAAGAAGCCCTACTGCCTTTATAATGTAACATTAAAATTCATAATTAAAGTCTTCTTAATAAAGAAGCCGTCATTTGTGTGATCGAGCAAAGGTTCTTAGCATTTGGCACTCAGGAATTAACAGTGTATAAGAGAAAAATTTGCATTTAGATGGAGTGCTCGGGTAGCTCATTCGGTATAATAAGCCAAAGGTCCTAGGTTCAAAGTCCATTCTGAGCGTATATTTTTCTCTTCAAATATAAGAACCAGGGATGTTTGAAATAATGTTTTCTTATGGTAATGAATACATTATAGCACAACAGTTTTGATCTGTAAGCCAACTGCTAGCCTCACATTCACATGTGTCAATTATAAAAAGTGAATGCTGGTCCTGCTGGTAAAAGAGTTCCCCAACCATTATAGCTGGTTTTCTTAACCTGGAGCTGTTAATTTTTTATGTTGGGAGGGCACTGATCTGATATTTGCCAAAATTCTATGAGAAAATTTCTTTGAATCAATGCATCCATAGCTCTGCACCATGGCATGATGTGATAGATCGCTTGGTCTTGGTGCAGGACTATACTATCTCCTCTCTAAATGTATTGGAATTTTTCTTCAGAACAGTCTGCATGTTAAAGAAGTGTTCATACTGGTATAAACATATGAATTTAGCATACCCACCATTTAAAGGAGATTTGACGTTGAGTTCCTTCTTGTAAAATTGTCCATGGTCAAGGAGTCCATTTCCGCCATAAGCAGGCCCTCCATAAAGTGATCCACCACCAATTGGTCCACCTCCATAAAGTGATCCACCACTGGTAGGTCCACCTCCGTAAAGTGATCCACCACTAATTGGTCCACCTCCATAAAGTGATCCACCACTAATAGGTCCACCTCCATAATGTGAACCACTATCAAAGGATCCTAGAGGACCTCCTCCACCGATTGGTGGAGTTCCATATGCTGATCCTGGCTCAATTATAGGACCAGTTGGTACCAAAGGACCAGACTGATCAACTACAAGCGATGGTTTAACAACACCACCTTCGCCATGGTGATAATGATGATGTACATGTTGTTGGACTCCAGTGTGAGAATTCACCAGGACTTCCACAGGTTTCTTGATTGGAGGATGGGGCAAATATTCAGGTTCAGATTCGTATACAGGTGGAGGAATTGGTTTAGGAGATCCATATATTGGTCCAGGTATTGGTTTTGGTGGTCGGTATGAGATGGGACCAGGGCCTGGGGGGAAGGGATTTGGCTTAGGGGGTCCGTAGCCACCCAATGTGTGATGAGGACCACGTACTGGTACTGCTGGGATTGGCCGACCAACTGGTTTAATGTGGACTGGTTGTGCATAGATCAGATCATGTGGTTGTACATATGGTCGTTTAGGTTCAATTCCTGGTTCACACTGTAAAATATTACAAATTTAATTGTTAGTGAAACAAAAATATTGCTTTACATTGAATCATAATTATTTTATTATGAGTTTGTTATTTTGACTCGCCTCATATTTTTTTGATATTCTGCAGACTATAGTTTTGTCCCATCTATGCGACATTGTCAATGCATCTATTGCATTGTCAATGTTATTTTGACTCACCTCATATTTTTTTAATATTCTGCAGACTATAGTTTCGTCCCATCTATGCGACATTGTCAATACATTCTAACGCATTGTCAATGTTGCATACTTACTTACTTACTCACTGGCACTATCGAACCCGTAGGTTCATGGCCGTGCGGACATAAGCTCTCCATACATCCCTATCCTGAGCTAATGCTTTCCAATCATTCCCTGTATAATCTACTTCCCTCAAATCATAGTTAATGTTGTTCTCCCACCTCATTCTTGGTCTACCAACTGGGCATTTTCCTTCTGGCTTTCCTACAAGAAGTTTCCAGGCACGTCTTTCATTCCCCATACGTGCAACATGTCCTGCCCATCGCAGTCTACGAGACTTAACTGTTCTTATTATATCTGGCTTCCTATAAAGACCATGTAGTTCATTGTTATGTAGTCTTCTCCATTCACCTGTCTGTTCATCTCTCTTTGGTCCAAAAATTTTCCTAAGTACTTTATTCTCAAATAAAGTAAGAGTCCATGTTTCGCACCCATATAATATAACTGGTAGAATAATAGTTTTATATATTTTCAGCTTAACATTTTTTGAAAGGAGTTGGGACATCAAAAGTCTCTGCAATGCATAATAGCATGCATTTCCAGAATTGAGCCTATGTTTAATTTCTTTGTACATCTCATTCCTATTTGTGATTATGTTGCATAGATGTGACAAAACTATAGTCTGCAGAATATAAAAAAAATGAGGTGAGTCAAAATAACTAACTCATAATAATTAAAAGAAACCTCATAGTGTTATTTCCTACAGGTATTAAACATGATTATTTTGTTTATACATAGTGATATATCATTAAATTGTTGTGATTTCCAAAAAAAGTGCTAAGTTATATATTTTTGTAAAATTACAAAATTATAAAAGACATTAGACTTAGGAATGGGTGTTAGATACCTTAACACAGGGCGTACATAAAACAATATAGTGATTTTAAAGGTGTTGAATTATACTTTAACTAACTATTACATAAAAAAACTCATGTTAAATGAAAGAATAACATTTTCAGTTTACATTATAAGTTCATAGGTGTTCAATGTGAGCCCTGTTTGTTACATGACACACATCCAACCTGTAGGCTAATTCTTCTCATGCATTAATAATCATGTCTGGATTACTGGCAGCAACAGCTTCTCGAATCCTGTCTCTCGCAGGTTAGCAGGCAATGGAGGCACATAGACTCTGTCCTTTACAAAACCCCAAAAGAAAAAAAAAATCACATGGGATGAAATCCGGTGATCTAGGAGGCCGCTGGAGATAAGCCCTGTCATCTGGATCATGATGACCAATCCAGTAATGACAGTGTGGAAGGTTTTACAAAAATGCTTACATATGCAACTGTACCATTTACAATTGTTACAGGCTCTAAAGCCTACTGATTATGCTGACTCTGTGCTTGAAATGTTGCAGCAGCATTATCCTCAGACACTCTTGGTCGTCCCACACTTTTGCCTTTACACAATCAGTCATTGCGAACTGATTATGCCATTGGGGGGGATCGTGATTAAACTGCCTACAAAATGCACGTTGAACTGTCACAAGTGATTTACAACTCTCAAACTTCAAAACACATAATGCTTTCTGTTGAGGAGTTGCCATCTTTGTTATCATTGTTGCCATAGAAACAAAACAAAAGAAAGCTATCCGCTCACTCACATAACTAAAACTATTTATATATTAAATTTGGGAATTTTTTAACATTATGAGGTTCAATTAATAATAATTAAATGAATCGTGATTTTTTCTTACCTCATACATCTATGTTTCTTTAAACACAGCACTGCAGTATTGGCGACACTTTGTCGTCATCGTCAGCTGTTTTCACGACTGTCAATTTTTTCTCCTTTTTGCCGGTAATTATCTAGACTGCCATCTGGTGTTCTTTTGAAGGAATTCCTCTTTAAACTGCCATCTGGTGTTATTTTGAATGAATCATTTCCTAAACTGCTATCTGTTGTATTTTTGAAGAACTTTGTAATCAAGCTTGGTTCTTCCGGAATCTCAAAGTTCATAGTTCTAGTATGGTTTTTTTGAATATATATTTTTTCCCAAAACTGTTAAATCCAAAGGTTTTGATAGATGTTTTAAAAGTTTTGCTTCTTTTTCAATCCTATGATGCTCTAATAAACTATGTGCTGCTATAGCTGATTTTTCAATTTCTCCATTCTTCATGTTTCTGAAGTGCTCTTTTTTACGAGTTTCCAAGTTCCTTTTTGTTTTTCCTATATATATCTTGTTTGCAATCCTTGCAATCAATTTGATAAATCCCAGATTTTTTGTCGTCTGGGATATTACATTTATTATTAGTTAACAGCAGATTACCCAGGCTGAATTTGTTAATTGGAGCTAATGTTATATTAAAATTTCTGAAAATTTTTTGAAACTTATTATGAACTTCAGGATGGTAAATGAATTTCTTGAATTTTACATCTTTCTTGGGACCATGATGTAAGGTGGTGTATTCTTGTAACCTTTTTTGTTGTTTGAATTTCTTTAATTTATTCTTACGATTCATTTAATTATAACTAAAACTATCTTCTTTCCTGTTTCATTTCAGTCTACACACAACTTTCTATGCCTCATCTGAGTGATAATATTATTCCTTGAAACTACTATGTTCTTTTATGTACACACACTATTGTAGTTGTGCTATGCTGATAATGTGGTCTTTACGCAGTATGCCAATATGAAACCACTGACACTTAATTCATGTTACCGAACCCACATTCATTCATCATGAACATCAAGAAAGCTCACAAAACACCACAGATCATAAGAAAACACTAATGCATTCTTTATGTATGTTCCCGAAAGCAAATAGCAAAGCTTTGTGTGGAAACTTCTTTCCTCACTAACTCCCAAAAAAGCAAAAGTGATTGCTTTTGCTAGGAGAGTTATGGTCATCTCATTTTTCTTATATTCATGGAATGGTTTATCAAGATGTACCTGCACAATAATAGTGGGCAATATCTGATAGGCTATATAAGGCACAAAAGGCAACATTTCTGTGCAACAAGTTGGAAGCTGCACCATGATAATACAAGGTTGCATATTACAAATGCTGCTGAATATCTTGCAAAAATCAAAGTAAAGTTCTTCTATCACTCTTTCTAGAGTCCAGATTTAGCAACAAGTGACTATTTTCTAAAAATTAATTGAGTGAAGAGGTTTGAGCAAGGATTACAATGGGCAATAGATGCTTCTATGCATTAAAACAAGTTTTTAAGTCAAGAACAATAAGTATAATAGCAAAAAATTAAACATATAAAACAATGAGAATCAAATGAATCATGAATTCTTCTTACCTCATACATCTATGTTTTTAACACATAACTGCAGTATTGCAAAAAAACATCTTTTCCATCTTCAGCTGCTTTCAAGACTGTCAATTTTTCTTTTGCCAGTAATTTTCTAAACTGCCATAGTGAAAACAGCTGAAGATGGAAAAGATGTTTTTTCCGATACTGAAGTTCTGTGTTAAAAAAACAGATGTATGAGGTAAGAAGAATTCACAATTCATTTGATTCTTATTAAGAAAATCTCATAATGTAAAAGTTCCCAAATTTATTATATTAAATTAATATAAAACAATACTATAAATATTGTTAAACCAGAAATAATTAATAGAAAAGTGTTCAATTCTGCCCCAAAAGAAGGGTGAAACCAATAGTTATGTTTGGAAGCGAAACATGGACATTATCAGAAAAAGGTAAGTACATGTTAAATACATGGGAAAGAAAAATATTAAGGAAGATATATGGAGCAGTACAGGAACATGGAGAATTAGAATGAATCAGGAATTGGAAGAATTATATAGGGATTTAGATCTGGTAGGATATGTTAAAAGAAAGAGACTGGATTGGGTAGGACATGTGTTGCAGATGGAGCAAGAAAAGTTTTGGAAGGGAAACTGGAAAGAAGAAGAAAGGTTGGAAGACAGGAACTAAGATGGTTAGATAAGGTTGAGGAAGACTTAAGACAACTGGAGATTAAAAGATGGAGACAGAAAGCTAGGAATAGTGAAGAATGGGCAGATGTTATGAAGGAGACCAAGATTCTTACAGGACCGTAGAGCCAAAGGAAGAAGAAGAAGAAGAAGATTATTTTCTATTCCCCAATCAGAATAAAAATCTTCACAGGAGGAGTTTTCCATCCTCTGAAGCAATAATGAAGGCTGCATAGGTGGTTTTGAAAGACCTCATCTTTGCAGAAATGCTGGGATTAGTACATTGCATCCAAATTAGACTACTTTGAGAGGGATCATAAAAATCTGAGGTTGAGTAAAGGTATGTTGCAAAAAAAACATTGTTGTTTGATTAACAGCCCTTACTTTTTTAATCGTGAACCAGATTAGAAAAAATATGTAAAAAAATTGTACCATACCAACTATCAGAATTAATCTATAATGGCATAGCCCCATTGTTGAGCCATAGCCTCCCCTTTGTAAGGAGTTACTAGACCAAGTTAATTTTTAGTTACCTTACTTGCTCATAGATGTCATGCATCCCTCAGGGGTCCTCATCTAGGGGATATGTGGATGGCGACCACAAGGTGCCCAAGCTGAGCAAAACATTTCTTCCACTTACTTGTGTTTTGCACTCTGTTAACTTTACTATCTAAGCTCTCTTGGTTAACTCTTGTTTTTTTTACCCCGACGCTATTAGGGCATCCGAGGGCTAGGGAGTCTTTCCTTTCTTCCATTTCTTCTTTCCTTTATTTTCTTTTCTTCTCCAGAAAAGCCTGACCAGAGGCTATAAGATGGCAGCCCCATCACTGGTCTTGCCTTCCTTTGGCCAGCAACCAATCGAAGGGACTATTATTATGCTTTCAAGTCTTATACGAGAATTTCCCGGAAGGATCAAACTAATGACGACCAAAGCATGAACTGTTTATAATTATATACCAAGAGGACGAAGATCACTGGGCCGTCCTAGAAAACGCTGGAGGGAAAATTTTCTATAGGATCATAACAGGCCTTGGCCTAATACTTGGAAGGAAGAAGAAGAAGGAGATGTCATGCAGTCAACACGCCAACCCAATGAAACATCTCACAGGCAACTAAGATAGTACTAGGATGTTGATGTCGGTAAATTTTGCTTAGAAGCCTCTTTATTCAGGCTTTAGGATCTTTTATGAACCTAAAATCTTCAGACTGAGGACCCACAGCTTAAAGTTCTCCCCAGAGGACTTGCGCCTTAGATTTTTCCATCCTAAAAAATGCATCGATCCTGGCCTGGTTTGAACCCAGAACCAGAGGCAAGGAGCATAACCACTAGTCCACTGCAGCCGATAACTATCATGTTATAATAAAATATATATATTTTTTACTCACCGACATTAGTCCCAAATTGCAGAGTTTCTCTTTAATGTAGTGGCGAGCTTGTGAGTCATTACCAGCGTCAATAGCTTGTTTGACTTGAGGATCGGTTGCCACTTGATTGTAACCATCTTGTTGCAGAGTGCGACCTTGTCTAGAAGATAACACTATGGTTTCAATCAGTGAGTCTTCATTTGCTTCTGGATTTGATGTCACACTCTCAGACTCATCACTGTCTGATGGCTCCAACACTTTCACTAAACATAACAAGGTAAAATAATTTTCAATCTCTTAATAATTTTTTCTTTATTTTAATATTTCATGAAAGCACCTGCATAGAAGAAGTGGTCTCAATAAATAAGATTTGAAAACTCAAATTACAAAATCTTAGTCTTGAGGTAGTGTGCTGCCTTGTCATGCAGTGGGCCTAGGTTTGAACCCCAGTCAGGACAAGTTTCCTGGGTGATGGTTTTTTTTGGGGGTTTTTCCTCGCCGATAGAATAAATGTCAGGAAACTTTAAGATCCAAACGGTCCCTGAACATCATCTGGCCTTCATTATCATGTTCATTAAGTTTAGGATTAAGGCGTCTCCTGGTGCATCATTATGATCATAATCACCTATCATAATATATCATTGGGCAGCGTAATTCCACCTTCCAGGTGCCACAACCTCAGTGGGTTACAATAATGCCATATCAGGAGAGAATACCAGAATGTCAAAATGTCATTGAATAAAAAAAAATCTTGATAGAGGGATATAAGTAAATAACATTTTGAATAGGAATCCATGTCTATTTATTCTTATGCTAAGAGTACATTTACAAAATCATCTCTGCTATTACTGTCATTTTATTTAACAATTCTTTTTATCAGCTAAGTTCATTACCAAGCTTAGGATTTTTAGGTGAAATTTTCATGATAAAAAGGAAAGGGAGAAGGTGCTAAAATAAGCCAAAAAGGAGACAAAAGGTGCTCTTTATTTTACAGCCCATAAATGTTATATATTAGAAATTGAAAGTGTACACAAATAAAATGCTAGTATTTATAAAGCAAAGGAGTTTTTAATCGATCTCTGTAGTGTAATGTTGTTGCCTAACATGTAGTGGGGCTGGGTTCTAGCGCCTGTCTGTATAAGTTTACTGCATGAGGTTTTTTGTGGCTTTTTCTCATCTATAAGAAAAATATTGGGAAACTTTAAGACCCAAATTCACTCAGTTTTTTTAATATGCTCCTAGAGTACCATTCATTCACTAACTAACATTTTAATTAATTATGTAAAAAAATGTTCGATAAAACAATAATGACTTTGTGATGCTAGTATCATCATGATGACTGGTGAGTTTGTCAGCTAAGTTTTCTTCTATGTAACATTGGTTATTCAGAAATCATGAATCTTTTTGCATTGTGTATTGTTAATATTTTGTAGTCATCTTTTGTAGAAGTTTGCCAAAATTGATTTTTATTTAATAAAATTATGGATTTATTAATAATAGAATGGATGTTGGTAATTAAAAAAAAATTGTAATCAAATGGTAAAGAGAAAAATTTATGCCTGAACCGGGAATCGAACCCCGAACCTTCAGCTTTCTGTGCTGATGCTCTTAACCATTGAGCTAATCCAGGCTTCCTTCCCATCCAAGCATAAATCCTTCCTTTGGGAAGGAAGCCTGGATTAGCTCAATGGTTAAGAGCATCAGCACGGAAAGCTGAAGGTTCGGGGTTTGATTCCCGGTTCAGGCATAAATTTTTCTCTTTACCATTTGATTACAATAATTTAGTTGTGTACTTTAATATACTTATTTCAATCATAGTAACAGCTTTAGCTTCTTAATATTAATTTAATAAAACAAATTTATTCAATGCCTCAGTTTGTCATTTTGGCATTTCTGGTGTTTTCACCTGGCATTGGCATAATTGTAACCCACTTATTTTGGGGCGCCTGGAAGGCAGGGTTATGCTGCCCGGTGATATGATGATGATAGTGGTGCGCCAGGAGAGTCCTTAATCCTAAGCTTAATCTAAGGTGAATGTAAATAGATGATTATGATGGCCATATGATGTTCAGGGACCATTTGGGCCTTAAAGTTTTCTGACATTTGTCTTACAGGTGAGGAAAAATCTCAATAAAAACCTCATCCAGGAAACTGTCCCAACCGGGGATCAAACCTGGGTCCGCTGTGTGACAAGGCAGCACTCTACCTCAAAACCACAGCAGTGGACCTGGTAATGAAAATCAAAAACAAATCTAGTGTTTGTTTGATGAGGAAGACCAGGAGAATTGTATTGGTCAGGATTTGCAGAATGTCCAGCCAACTTATTGAGCTGTTTACTTCTGTTCTATAGGCATTTTTTTACAGACAATTAAAATTTTAATAACCAATTACTGCAAACATCTTTTCAGTTATTTATTACAGATTTTTTTCTTGATATCAGTATGGTGTATTGAATACTTGGCCTACATTTTATAGTTGTAAGGGTTTTAAATTTTAGTAACTATTTAACTCGAACGATAATTTTGCCTCTTCCTGTTCGTAATGAGAGATATCTCCGCAAATTAACTTCTTTGACAAGGATATCAATTCAACAATGTACGATCGATAAGGTACAGCAAGAAATGCCTAGAGAAAACAACTTCAAAAATTACCAAAAAAAAAAAGATAAAAAGGTTAGTTCTGTTGCTCTAAAAAATGTATTAAATGTTGTATAATGAATCTGCATTATTGTTAATAGTTATTTCTCATACAATCATCTGTTATTGATTTTTCCCAAGCCCAAAGAGATTTAAGAGTAAAGATATGCTATTTATAACTATACAGCCAGCATGGAAATCATCCGGAAGTAAGATCGGAATACATAATCTCACATTTGGTAAATATTAAACATTATAATTATTTTTAGCTTCTGATGTTATATTATTCGCTAAATAGTTACTCCAAATCCAACGCGAGGTTGAGTTTTTCATTAGACAAAATCATTCGTGACTTTATCGCTCGTGATATTTTCAGAAAAACACAACCTCTTGTTAGATTACTGTTGATAATTTTAATATCAACATAAGTTTAAATGTGAAAAATATGTTTACCTGATACTCTGGCATCTCTATCTTTATCTTGTCCTTTACCCCAAGCCCATTCACTGGCTTCAGCTTGGCTGTCACAGCTTACTAAGGAAAGGGCCACACAAGTGCCCATGAGTAAAATCCACTTCATGTCTTTGTCTTTTCAGTAGTTGTCTGTAACACAAATATTTATTTCAGTGATAGCTATTTTCTTGGAGAAATATATTTTCACAAAATAGGAAACAAATCTTTGAGATTATTGCTTCATACCATATTCTATTCTATTATATTAATAAAAATGCAAATAGCAAACTATAGTAATTACTAGGGCTAGGATTGTTATGACCTAAAACACTGAAATGTGCAAAAAATGCAGTTATGACCTAAAATTTACAAAAATATGCACTTTAACATTAAAAAAAAACATTATAATATAATAAATTATGTAATAATTTCAGGTGTAAATCAAGTAGTAAATCAGTTTATGGCAATTAAATATTTATTTAAGAATAAAATGCAAGTGAGAAGTATAACTAAAGTATGGAACCTGACTTTGTAATACGCTTTTTATTTTATTTTGTCGCTAAACAACACATAAATATTTGCTTAGGTATATACATAAGGGAAAAGTCCATAGGCCTACTGTGAATTGAAACTAAATAGGAGAGGAAGATAGATTTTACAAGAAATAAAATTCTGAGAAATTTAACAACTCAAACACAGAAGAAAGAAATTGTAGGATAAAAGTTCTTTACTTCTTAAAAGAGTGAAAGTGTGACTAATATGACCAATAAATTGCTAAAATATGCTCTGTCACATAAAAATGGCCAAAATATGCATAAATATAACTTGACAAAGTACTTTAATTCAATTAGTTTTTGTATAAAATCATTTATGTATGCTTAAGAAACATATCACTCTTACCAAAAAATATATGCTGTATCATAAAAATCATAGTTATTACCATACCAACATATAATATTGTACTATTTTTATTTATTTGATTGATTGAAGGTAATGTGATCCTACTACAGACCACAGGAGACCCTTGGGTTAGCAGGAGGTTAAGGCTCCCACTTTTTCTAGACAATCGACACTTATTGTCAGCTGGGTTTCAGCCCTGCGTGACGGCCGACTTTACCCCAGAACAAGCGACTAGCACTCATTTCCATTAGAGGCTGAGTCGACCATGGTGCCACCAGAAGGTTTGGGTCAGTTTAAAAACCCTGACTCCACCGGGATTCGAACCCTCAATCTTCCGGTTTTTTGCGTATTGCCTTAACAATTACGCTACGGTGCGCCGCGGTGTGCCCCTTTTATTAAAAACAGACTTTTGAATTACATTAGAATTTTTCGTTTAAAACCTTTATAAATAAGGAGAAATTGAGTAGTGTTTTATATAACGGGGTTTTAATAGCGAAGGTCATTAGTGTCGCAATGGACATGAAAGGGTCTACAAATTTTGCTCAGAGGCCTTTTTTTAAGGCTTGAAGTTATTTTACGTGTCATAAATGTATGACACGGGGCCCACGGTTTTTAATTCCCTTCCGAAGAACCGTAATCAGGTTTTATGCCCTGAAAATCCATCGGTCCCGGCTGGTTTTAACCCGAGAACCTCGGAACCAGAGGCGAGCTGGCACTAGTCTACCAGGACCGACTAGGAGAAATTTAATTTAGGCTCGTAAGGATTTTTATCTCAGGATAATAGGTCTGAGAACCTCGGAACCAGAGGCGAGCAGGCACTAGTCTACCAGGACCGACTAGGAGAAATTTAATTTAGGCTCGTAAGGATTTTTATCTCAGGATAATAGGCCTCAATACTAATAAAGTTTATTGTTAAAACCGTTGAGGTGGAGAGTCATAAAATAAAATAAGTTAAAATATACCTTCTTAGGTAAAATCCGTCGTCCTCAACTTATAAAATATGTAATCTTTATGCCTGTAGGCCTTTTAGAACATCCGTCCCATCTTCAGCAGTTCATTCTTCGCTACAGCATCAAACATCATAGGCCTACTGGATGCTGTAGCGAAGAATTAACTGCTGAAGATGGAACGGATGTCCTGAAAGACCTACAGGCATAAAGATTACATATTTTATAAGTTGAGGACGACGGATTTTACCTAAGATGGTATATTTTAACTTATTTTATTTTATAATAGGCCTGCATATGTAACATTTCTTACATAAGATACAAGTACAGCTCTATTATTACTGGCTGAAAGGCTAAATTATGGAAGAGTAAACTTCCACTAAGTTACATGTTAGGAACGGAAATTCCAGGTTCACTTTCCTTTCCGTGTTGTTTATGTACAAATCTCACGTCTATAATTAAATTAACATTGTAGAGTGTTATTGTAAAAAAATAGAAACTTGTTCACATGAGATTTCATTTATTCTAAGTTGATTGCATAGAGGCAACCCACGCCTGCTCCACGCCTACCCGAAACATTTGGGAAAGTGTAGTTTGTCATAACGGAAAGTAGAAAACAAAAGTGTAGCATATTTGGATTTGGTAGCAGAAAAGTCGAGAAAGTAGGCCTAAGTCATTTCTAGTGACATTTCATATTATTGGGCGCATATTGCATCTTGAAATGTCAACTAATTTCATGGCGTGGTCTAGTTCCCTTTCAATAACTAACTAACTCACTGGCAGTATCGAACCCGTAGGTTCATGGTCGCGCGGACATAAGCTCTCCATACATCCCTATCCTGAGCTAATGTTTTCCAATCATCTCCTGTATAATCTACTTTCCTCAAATCATAGTTAATGTTATACTCCCACCTCATTCTTGATCTACCAACTCGGCGTTTTCCCTCTGGTTTTCCTATAAGAAGCTTCCATGCACGTCTTTCATTTCCTATTCGTTCCACATGTCCTGCCCATCGCAGTGTACGAGACTTAACTGTTCTTATTATATCTAACTAACTAATACGGCACTATCGAACCCGTAGGTTCATGGCCGCACAGACATAAGCTCTCCGTACATCCCTATCCTGAGCTAATGTTTTCCAATCATTCCCCTGTAATCTACTTCCCTCAAATCATAGTTAATGTTATTTTCCCACCTCTGAGCCTTTGGCATGGGTTCCCTGAAGTAGTCTCCGCCCGGGAGAACCGAATGGGGGACTATTTGACCTCCGAAAAATTTTACCCCAGTTGAACCCATGTCCTCAGTTCTTGACGGTTGTATTTTTACGGTGAAAGATCGTTACTCTTGCGACCAAGGTACTTTTTTCGTCTGGGTTATCACCTTCGGCCAGTTCGGCATGAATATCTTATTATATCTAGCTTCCTATAAAAACCATGTAGTTCACTGTTAAATGGTCTTCTCCATTCGCCTATATATTCATCCGTGGAAAATACTAAGCCAGGATTTGAACCTCGGACCTTCCATATAGCAAATTAAAACATTACTGTATGATTCATATTGTTGGATTTCATGTATTTTGTTTTAATAGTATAGTATGTAGAGTCGGGTGGGAAGGTTGCTGACCTGCGTACTATACTGGGAGTGAAAGTTGTGAAAAGGAAAGTGTTGTTACTTTCACTAATCATGGTCAGGGTAACGAATTGGCCTTGTCAGTTCTGGATCATCGAGCGCTTTGTTATGCTATTCTTATTTCCACGATTCAGGTTGCTCAAATATAAATATCGTTTCCTCAGTTTTAGAGCTTTTTCTACCGACGCTTTTGTTGGGTTCTAATTTCTAGTTCATTCACTTTAAAAGCCAAAGGAGCATAAAACATCTATAAAAACATGTTTCGAAATCAACTTTTATAAGATTCATGATGTGTTCCGTTGAGGTATTATTCAAAATTAATATAAAATTATGGAATATTCACCTGAAAGGTCCGTCTCCTCAACTTAATTAATCATTTAACTGTAGCGCTTTCGGGACTTGTCCCATCATCGGCAGGATGATTAATTAAGTTGAGGAGACGGACCTTTCAGGTGAATATTCCATAATTTTATATTAATGTTTAGAAATATAACCAAAAAATGAATTTAAAATGCTGAAATATGCACAATATGACCAAAATTGAGAAAATTACTTAAATATACAAATACACGACGCAAAACATCCGTAAAAGTAATGAGAAACATTCAATTTATGTATATAATCAATTTGTGTGTTCGAATCATCATCCAGGGATTAAGCCTGTTGGCTCGTTCCGGTTTCATGAAAGCTAGAATTGTTAAAATTGTTCAGACCATCTTCTGTGTGGGTGTCCAACATTTCTCCTTGCGTGCGGTTTATAATTTAGCAATAATTTTGGAAATCTTTCTTCTGGCATTATATCAATATGTTCTTTCCAATCGTTCCTATATTTAATTATTCGGTCTGTAAGTTTGAAAATATTTAGTTCCTTTCTTATATCTTCATTCCTTTTCTTATCCAGCAGAGCATATCCTGCAATATTTCTTAAAAATCTCATCTGTTTGTTCAAATCTATGACTTAATTGAAAGCCAGAAAAAATATAACAATTGAAGCCTAGTTATGCAATACTGATATTCCAATTAGCGTACTGTCGATAACAAGAAATACGAAAGGTTTTTTTATACTTCTGTAATTGCAAGGAAATCTGTTTATATGTAAATGCACGCACACAAAGTATGCGGATGTGCTCCGCGATTGAAATATAACGAATTATGAGGTAACTATATTCAATAATTCTAATGAAAAAGTGTTTCTTTTTTCAAATTAATTAATTAATTTTTTTTATTCAATGCCACTACGTTGTCATTTCGACATTCTGGTATTCTTCCCTGGCTTGACGTTATTGTAACCCACTTCTGAGGTTGGGGCGCTTGGAAGGCTATAGAATCACAGTTAATGTAACAAAATCATTCACATGAAGAAATAAAATGCCTACTTCAAGTAGGAATTCTTCTGACTGTTGATATTTTTATCAAATATATTATTTTACTATTATTTATTATTTTGAAAACACGCGCAAAAAATAATGTACAACGCATGTTTGTGAAGTGTTTTACAGAATCTCGGAAATTAAAAACCGAGCTATCGCTCAGTTTTTAAACATTTTCCTCGCTTCTGTAAATACCACTTCCCAACCTCGCATCGTAATATAGAGACTTCGGGTAATCTGGACCCCTGTTTTGAATTTGTTGTTTTTCTTCTTTTGATTAAGGGATTTGAATTTTGTTTAATTACAGTGATTATCATTAGTGTTGTAACTCTGAAATAACATTGTTACTTTATTCAAATATGGAAACGTCTTCATAATTTATAAACTTGTTTACATTACAAGAAAGGTTCACTTAACTTCCAGATTAGAATGAATTGGACCCCAGAGTCCATCTTAGCTTTTAGTCTATTTTTAAGTTTATTCACTCTATTAATTTATACAGTCAGGCACAGATTAATCTGAAAATATTTATGACTGATCATATTTAAAAAGCGTTGATTTTTATTTAATGTTTTGAAAATTTGTTGTTGATTGTGACATTCACACGTCTTTCAATTGCAGAAAGCGACGGTCTTTGGGTTTAGTAAAATTACAAGAATATTAAATAAAATTATTTAAGTGAATGGTTTTTAGAGATAGCATCCTCATTGATAAAATATACGTATTCGTGTAAAGTGGATCCAGGTCCTCGAGGAGGGTCCACATTAACCGAATTCCTTTGTTATGTTTAATTATTTTATACAGCCACCATGTCACGTAATATCAAACCAAACCCGTCAGTATATTAAAACAGCATCTACATAATATAATATATTTAGGAGTTTTTTCAACATTTGTAATATTCAATAGCAGGAATTAAGAATTGATTCTTAGGTTGAAAAAACTTTTAAAGTGGTCATTTTCATAAATATCACAAATAAGCCCTTCTTTGCACAAAGAATAACAGAAACTGGCCTTGAACCGGTCAAAATTGATGAGGGGAAGAAGTTAAAATATTTTCGGTTCGAGGCCAATTTAAGAAAATATCAACCAGGTCCATTCAAACAGAAGGGTCCACATTACCCGAACTTCCCTATACTATTGTTTCTGAGGTGTTAACATTTTGATCACCTATGATTTACACATTTAATTATGCTTTTGATATGGAAAAACACATGTAAAGCAGGGACTTAAGGTTCGATTGTTTTCGCAAATTTCAGCATCTCACTATTTCAAAGCAATTAACATACACTGCCGTAACTAATGGTATTCTTGTGGCTAGTCTCTGTGATGGACATAGCTAGCGTCCCGTGGACACGCTTTCATCGTGTAGGGAGAGTTAATAAACATACAAAGGATTTTGTCTTGAAGAAAGTACATCTATTTTGTATATATTTGTTCTGGTTCTTTACTATCTCCAAGTTCTGGGTCACTGCAGATAAGCCAATCTCTTGTACGTGCACTTTTTCTCACGCACAAATGATCACCAAGTCATTTGGCCTGCTTTTTCAATTAACTGCAGTTCTTGGATATTTAACTAACAGTTCTATTATCCAGTCTTTTCTTGAAATAAAGAATTTTGTTAGGAATTCGTTCACATAATGTTTGTTCTTCTTTTAAAACTAGAAACTTCATCATCCAAGAGTTGCATTTTCAATAATGTAGGTAAAAGTCATTGTATATGTCCTTGTGTTTCGATTTCCAGAAACATAACAGCGGGAATTTGTGTTACTGTTTTAGAGTTATAAGATTCTAATTTCAAAATAATTTTTGTAAGGGAAGAAAGTAGATTAAGTTCTAGCACAATTTTTGGGCAAAAAGAGATGAACAGACAGGTGAATGGAGGAAACTACATAATAATGAGCTACATGATATGTATAAGAAGCCAGATATAATATGAACAGTTAAGTCTTATAGACTGCGATGGGCAGGGCATGTGGCACGTATGGGGGATGAAAGAGGTACATGGAAGCTTCTTACACAGACAGGAAAACCAGAGGGAAAACGCCCAGTTGGTGGGTCAAGAATGAGGTGGGAGAATAACACTATCCATGATTTGAGGGAAGTAGATTATAAGGGGATGATTGGAAAACATTAGCTCAGGCTAGTGATGTGTGGAGAGCTTATGTCCGCGCGGCCATGAACCTATGGCTTCGATAGAGCCAGTGAGTTAGTAAGTTGTTTAGTTATGAGAATTATTTATATGCAGAATACATAAAATACACAATTTTCGATCCTAACTAGAAAAAGAGAACAAAAACTGCGAAAATACGAGAAAAAAACTGTGATTTATAACCTTCCATGTCTTCCTCACTTGAAAGAACGCTATAAAATGTACTAATATGCATGGAAAGTGCTAATTTTTAGGTCTGTTTTAGAGTATATGGTTCTTCCTATAAGTACATGAACAGTGATATTTAAGACAATGCATCAACATAATATGAGAATCGATTATCATACTACATCGGAAGTCCCGGATTTAAAAGACTAAAAGTGGTTCTTAAATTGATAATGTAATATATCTATGCCAAAAGTAAAGGTACTATCATGATGAGAAAATAATGTATGAGTAACAATCCAATAAGTTTTACCTCAGACTTTAGCTTTTGATACTCATATTCAGGAAGTTGAGCGATCAAACTGTATGGAGAGTTCTTCTTAGTCGTCATTCTACTTTTATTATAATTTCCAATAATACTTTTATCATTATTTCATTTTTTTAACTCGAAATGGGTTTAGGAAGGGACGTTCGTGTGTAGATCCAACAGTCTGCCTCAACAAGTTGTTGATAGAGAAAATAAGAGAACACAACTTGGATACTCATCTGTTATTTATAGATTTGATAGTGGATGTTAGTTAAGAGTTAATCAGTTTTACGATCTAGGACTAGTTATTATATATTTTTTTATTCAATACCACAGGTTGTCATTTCGACATTTCTGGTATTCTCTCCTGGCATTGGCTTAATTGTAACCAACTTCTGAAGTTGGGGCGCCTAGAAGGCGGAGTTATGTTACCCCGGTGATATCCATCCATAGTAATTCTGCCCGAGGGCAGGTTCTTCACTGCAATCATAGCATTTTCATGCTATGCTTTCAGCTTTACTAGGGAATTGTAGGTGTGGTAGTTTCCCGTTGCTTTCCACACCGGTGAAAGATGATGTTGATGATGGCCACATGATTTCGGGGACCGTTTGGGCCTTAAAGTTTTCCTGACATTTGTCTTACAGGTGAGGAAAAACCCCGATAAAAACCTCACCCAGAAAAACTGCCCCGACCGGGGATCGAACCCGGGCCCACTGCATGACAAGGCAGCACGCTACCTCGAGACCACAGCAGTGGACCCCGATGATATGATGGGTGATAAATTATATTGAAGCGTCAGGAGAGTTCTTAACATAAACTTATTCAACTAAATGCAAAAATACATTATCATTTATTTAGGTGTAGCAGCGCACGCCGTGTATTAGCTACTACATTATAATATTCTACCCAACTATTGTAGCTCATGTTTCTATAGAATTGATAAGGGAAATGTCTTTCGTTGAATAACATACGAACTACTAAAAGGTAAGGTAAAGGTAAAGTGATCCCACTACAGACCTCAGGAGGCCCTTGGGGTAGTAGGAGGTTAAGGCTCCCACTTTTCCTTGACAATCGGCACTTGATGTCAGCCGGGTTGTCAGCCCTGCGTGACGGCCGCCTTTACCCCAGAACAAACGTCTGGTACTCATTTAAGTTAGAGGCTGAGTCGACCCCAGGGCCATAGTGCCGCCAGAAGGTTTGGGTCAGTTTAAAAATCCTGACCCCACCGGGACTCGAACCCTCGACCTTCCGGCTTGTAGCGCAGTGCCTTAACCACTACGCTACGGCGTGCCCCATCATACGAACTACTATTAAAATGTATTCGCTTCAATAGCTATAATCGAATATAATGTTAGCATTCATGTGAGGATTATGATACTTTACCGAGTCTTCTTGCTCATATCGTAAGAAATGAATGCTTACTTTTGAAACACAATTCAAATTACAGCAGGCTATATATTTGAATATATTTTTTTTACGAAATTGAACTACGTGAAGACGTGACAGCCATATTGATAGTATTGTGCACAGGCTCCTCAGTGAAATATTAGCAGCCCTTTATTACATGAGAAAACTCTGGGCTGTGAACACGAAATATTGTATATGTTGAAAATCTTCATAGCTTCCTTTTACCGATGGTCTACGTATTGAATGTAATGCAAATATTGTATTATTGTTTGAATAAAAATGAAATCATGTTTTTACTTTTTTTAGCCTATTTTTCGTTTGGAATTTCATTTCGAAAGTTTGTATAATTTATAGTTTTATAGAACTCGGTGTAGTTCCTGTAGGTGTAACTGGGATTTGACTTGCGCAAGAACTGAATCGGGCGTTACTGTTTTAAATTTCCAGCTTTCTCTTTTCGAGTTCCTAAAATGGGTTTCCACCTACTTGTGCTTTCAAAAGTTTGATGGGGAAATTGATAGCGAAAGTTTTCCTCGAAATCATGTGTTTAAGCAATTATTTTCAATCCGTACATTTAGACGCAGTCAATCTTTCGTTAGTATAAGGAAACACAACAACAAAAACAACGACAATAATAATAATAATAATAATAATAATAATAATAATAATAATAATAATAATAATAATAATTATTATTATTATTATTATTATTATTATTATTATTATTATTATTATTATTATTATTATTATTATTATTATTATTATTATTATTTATACAGGCCACGAAGCTTTCTCTTCCACTCAACCCGTTCATCAAAACTGTACAATACGTAACTTACTAAACGTTTACGCAATTATCTTTACAAATTATGTTTAAAGACAATTTCCGAAATAATGGTAATAATATATAATTAGTTAAGATATCTAATAATTTTAATCAAACAGAAAAATACGCATGAAGACAGAATTTGTACAAAACTGAATAAAACAATTTGCCATAAGTAATGTCACGAGTCACGAAGTGACTCGTCTTCGTGACTCGTGAATTTATCTAGAGGATTTGGAAATCAAGAGTGGCATTTGTTAGGACTGTTTAACGAATAAAATTAAGTTCTTCTTCTTCAGCACCCAGCCTGTTGGCTCGTTCCAGTTTCATGAAAGCTAAAATTGTTAAAATTGTTCACACTTTCTTCTGTGTGGGCGTCCAGCATTTCTCCTTCCGTGTGGTTTATAATTTAGCAATACTAATTTTGAAAATCTTTCTTCTGGCATTCTATCAACATGTTCTTTTCAGGCGTTCCTATATTTAATTATTCGATCTGTAAGTTTGAAAATATAAAATTAAATTCTTTACTCAAAAATCATTAGCTGAAAGGTCAAGGGTTCGAGTTACGGTGGGGTCAGGATTTTTAAACTCTCACAAACCTGCTGGCGGCACCTTGGCCCCGGGATCGAGTCAGCAATTAACGGAAATGAATATCAGACTAATGTCCTTGGGTATAAATGGAGGCCGGTATCGCAGGGTCTGACAATCAGGCCTTACATCTAGTGCCGAATGTCTACAAATCCGCCGGCCAGCCTTAACATCGACGGGCTCCTCTGAGGCCTGTAACCGTTGGACTTCTCACCAAACATCTGGTGAGGGGACGAAGTTACACAGATTTTTGTTCGAGGGCAGCACCAATTAAAGAAGATATTAACAGGGTCCACTCAAAAACAGAAGGGTCCACAGTACCACAAACTTCCCTATAATATGTTCGTATGGATTTTTGTTTGTAAATCTTTAGTGATTTATAGTTCAGTTTTACTTACACTTCTAAAATTTCAAAAAAATCGGAGTAATTAATTACTCCTTTAAATACATTAATTTAGTAGTTTTTCATCTTTCTTGTCCTTCGCTGTAAACTCCCATTTGTAGGTACTTTTACACCCCAGAATCAGGGGGGGTTACAGGGACATGACCTACGAGGACAGGATTTTTAAACACACACGGATTTTTTGGACTGCCAATCAGGACGCCTAGATGACTTACCCTTCCGATTGAGTGATCAGCTCAGTGCCTCCGAGACGAACGTTTAAGACAGGGCATAACATTCACTCATTAATTCGTACTAAACAAGATGAATGTGATAGGGTGTTTGTGTTGACTAATTTATGTTCGGAGAGTCTTTGGCCCGATATTTATCTTAAAGGTGAATAAAAACCCCAAAAATCTCACCCAGGAAACATATCCCGACTTGGGATCGAACCTGGACCCGCTGTGTTCGAAACATCAACGTTATCCCATGGCCAAAGCGATGGGTATACTAATTTAGTAGTAAAATACTAAAAATAAAGCAAAATAGATTATTTATTAGGCCTACATTTAATTTTTTAATTCTTGTCCCACATACACACAGATACTCTTAAGAATTTAACTTTCATGGGAAGTATTGAAAATAATAGTTAATGAAACTTGGGATTAAAGAGAGAAGGATTTGGATTTGATCTGAAAGCTCCAATTTCAATTAACTACGCTCTTTAACAGGTTAGATAATTAAGGTCGCAATTAAAATCTGAGGGTGAAAGGGCCGACAAATGTTGTTCAGAAGCCTCTTGATTTCAGACGCGAGATTATAGCTACGACACGGACATATGGCCTTACTTTCCTTCTATATTTGGTGAAAATAATCATATATACTCAATTTAAAATTTAAAGAGAGATCAGGGCTTGCATGGTTTAGGCTGGGATCATGGAAATTTCTAAAAATTAGTGACGATCACGATATGCAAATATGTCCAATGTGTTGGAGCTTTGAAGACGAGATACATATATTAGGAAAATGTAACGATTTAGAATATCGGAGGCGTCAGTTTATACCGGAAAGATATCTGAATTCAAATCGTGAAAGATTGGCATGCAACTAGTTAATGTTAAACCCGGAAAATTGGATAAACTTGGGCAAATTTCTGGACAAAACGCGGAAAATAAGAACACTCATTCGTGAATAAATGAATATATTAGCAAAGTGTAATATCATTAATACCTAATAATTCTACATAACCTAATTAATATATAATGTAATTGTATTGCTATCTGATTGTAATATTATTGTGTTTTTATTAATTTTTATTATTACCAAACTTTATTTTATTGACATGGACTGTCACAATATAATGCTACTAAAGATATCACTACTATTGTTGAGGTAATTAGGGAGGATTTTTTATACAATCCAAATCCATCCATGGTAATTCTGCCCGAGGGCAGGTTTTTCACTGCAATCATAGCATTTTCATGCTATGCTTTGCAGCTTTACTAGGGAATTATAGGTGTGGTAGCTTCCCGTTGCTTTCCACACCGGTGAAGGACGATTATGATAATAGTAAGGATGATGATGATGGCCGAATGATTTTCGGGGACCGTTGGGCCCTAAGATCCCTGACATTTGTCTTACAGGTGAGAAAATACCTCGAGAAAACCTCACCCAGGAGCCTGTTCCGACCGGGAATCGAATCCGGGCCCGCTGCGAGACAAGGCAACAATCCAAATAATAAATAAAATTTCATCTTCTAAAATTTAATATACAAGTAATATCTATAACACGTACGGCTTGTTGCCCGTGCGACCCATATTTGTAAATAAAATTGTATGTATCTTACTTTGGTCTAACAAAGTCTTACTACTTTCTTTCTGAAGGAAGTCGATTCAAGATTTCTACCCACTTAATCCATTAACCTCGAAACCGGAAGCGAGTATGGTAACCACTAGTCCATCGGGACCGTCTTTGGTCGGGGAAGTGTTCATAAGTAATTCACTAGTAAAGCGCCAGTGTGTGAAACTAGAAACCAGTAGTTAAAATCCCGGGTCAAATAAAATTAATTTTCTCTTTAGTTATGTTTACTCAAACAATTAAATTGACTATTTAACTTAATGACCAATCGCGTTTCAATGAATCTTGATTTACAACCAATCACAGTCGTGTTTCACCTGGAATTTATCAAATAAGCTTATCGTATTAAAGAGAGCTCCTTTTTAACTTTCTGAATAGGCCAGAGCATTATTTTGCAGTGACTGACTCCGAAAGAAATACGGCTACCAGATTGTATATAGTGCACGAATGTAAACAGATCCTGCTTGCGGGATATAATAGAAAAACATTCGTAGTAATTGATTACACCACAATATAAAGAAACCACTGTTTGCACTTTCTTAAACGTATTATTTTCCATTAATTTACGTTCCAGAAAACTATAATTTACATCATAGGACATAAGAAATTAATTAATAACCTTTAATGTTGTGTTTAATTTTTTCTCCACTAGGGTGCATTCTTATTATATTGCGATCCTTTGGCAATAAATAATATGATCTGGTTCTAATGATGAACAAATGAAGCATAACAAACGTTTCTCATTTTTTTCAAACATCGCCGTTTACATTAAATATATAAATATTTTAAAATAACTATATATAAATAATGATTTATGAGTAAACAGCTTAATTTTATTCGTTAAATAGTCCTAACAAATGCCACTCCTCACTTCGTGAGTCGTGAATTTATCGATAATTTGGAAATCACTCGTTGCATTACTTATGACTATTTAACTCATGCCCCGAGTGGGAGTCAAAGACCAATCGCGTTTCAATGAATTTTGTTTTACAACCAGTGACAGTCGTGTTTCACCTCGCTCTTTATTGAATTCTCTTTACCACCTCCTGCCTTTGTGATAAAGAAAGCTCCTCATTTTTAATATTGTAAATAGGTCAGAACATTATTTTGCAGTAACTGACTCTCCAACAAATACATTGAATATAGCAAATAATGAACAGATTCCTCCGAATTACACTTTTGGTAATTGTCTTCAATAATTGTGTTTTCGAAGCATGATTTTGTTGAGGTGTTTATTAAAAAAATTAATTAATAACCTATAATGTTGGTTATAATATACAGTTTGATATGTTTCATTTTTTTCCACTAGGGTGCATTCTTACAATATTGCGATCCTATTTGACAATAAATAATAGGATCAAGTTGCAGTGAATAAGCAAATGAAACATAACCACACATTTCTGATTTGTTTTCAAATATTGCCGTTTACATTAAATATTTTAAAATACCGGTAAATATAAATTATTATATAGTGATTTTTGAGTAAACAGCTTAATTTTATTCATTAAATTGTCCTAACAAATGTCACTCTTAATTTCAAAATCCTCTAGATAATTTGGAAATTACTCGTGGCATTAATTATGATAACAAATATACATAACAAATGGAAAGACATAAGGAGTTAGTGCTAGAACTTTTGAGAAAAAGTTAATCGGCTTTTCCCATCCAAACAACACCTTAGTTTCCTACTAGGTGTCTCTTTGAGGCGATGAGTTAACCACTTCTCACTCGCTGACATCTGCAGGGAAATAAGCTTGGTCAAGTAACTCCGCAAGGGAATTTCTCCACGTGAGAATGTATTGTACAAGGGAGTTGCTCCACGTGTGAATATATGTGTACAAGGGAATTGCTCAACGTGTGAATGTATGGGTACAAGGGAATTGCTCAACTTGTGAATGTATGCGTACAAGGGAATTTCTCCACGTGTGAATGTATTGTACAAGGGAGTTGCTCCACGTGTGAATATATGTATACAAGGGAATTGCTCAACGTGTGAATGTATGGGTACAAGGGAATTGCTCAACTTGTGAATGTATGCGTACAAGGGAATTTCTCCACGTGTGAATGTATTGTACAAGGGAGTTGCTCCACGTGTGAATATATGTATACAAGGGAATTGCTCAACGTGTGAATGTATGTGTACAAGGGAATTTCTCCACGTGTGAATGTATTGTACAAGGGAGTTGCTCCACGTGTGAATATATGTATACAAGGGAATTGCTCAACTTGTGAATGTATGCGTACAAGGGAATTTCTCCACGTGTGAATGTATTGTACAAGGGATTTGCTCCACGTGTGAATATATGTATACAAGGGAATTGCTCAACGTGTGAATATATGTATACAAGGGAATTGCTCAACTTGTGAATGTATGTGTACAAGGGAATTTCTCCACGTGTGAATGTATTGTACAAGGGAGTTGCTCCACGTGTGAATATATGTGTACAAGGGAATTGCTCCACGTGTGAATGTATGGGTACACGAGAGTTGCTCCAAGTGTGAATGTATGTGTACAAGGGAATTGCTCCACGTGTGAATGTAAGGAACAAGGAGTTAATGTAACCGTAGTTTTTGAGATTCACATTTGGGAGACCTCCCGCTTCTAATCTCGGTGACGACCATCTTACTGGTTTTTTCTGGTTTTCTATAATTGACAATGCACATTCTGATTTGGAATTTAATTACCAAGACCCGTTTTATCACAAATATAATTACATAATTTAATTTAAAAAGTCGAATTACTTCTTCATAAAACACCTGACAAATACAATAGAAGTTCACACATATTGGATACAACTAAAGATTGTAAATGCTAGAAGTTGAAGCGTCAATAAATAAGATTGAAATAACATATATGAGAAATAAATATACAACTAGGACTCGGAAATCAAGGACCTATAAAATGTCTATAAAACATCTTTAAAAAGACCTAAAGATTCCTACAAAAGACCTAATAAAAACAGGAAGAAGAACGTAAAAAGTGTTGCAGTTACTAAGGGGTGGATAAAGACGATCTCGCTATCTTTACCATCTGTGTGACGCAATTGTCACAAAGTGGCAACTTCTTAGAAAATTTGAAGTCGAAATAGAATAGTTCATGCGGTCAGTAGGTTGGTGGTTAAAAATAACGTAATATTTTGTGAGGGTTCAATAGTTTCTCGCAGAACAAAAGTGATTTGGAACGTGAAAATTCTTTAGAAATAATTAAAACTACATAGTATTTTTAAAATAAGTTGGAATCCAGACTAGACTCTGTAGATGCTTGAATTTATACAAATATTATAAATGTATCAATACTTTTAATACTTTGTATCAATATTTTTAAAATTGCCAAACACATACTAGAAACAGGTCATCAATTCGATAAAATCGACAACTCTATGTCAGTACTATACAGAGAGTATAACAACAACAACAACAACAACAACAGCATCAGCATCATTGAAGATATAGAGATTCTAAAAGAAGCAAATAATACAGTCCTACTCAATGAGAACATACCCGCAGATATAAACCCGTTTTACAACCTATACAATAACATCAGTACTAGTTAAAATGCAGAAGATGAAATCTTGTTTTTGAAAGGCCTCCATGTTGGAATAACTTGATGAAGTTTAATAATTTAGTTGAGGACGACTGACTTACCAGGTACCAATAATATATTTAATATCTTAGTAGAAATGTAGTGAAAGAATGTAAAGTTGCAAAAAATCCATTAAGACGTGAGAAAAGGCCAAAAAATGGACCAATAAACCAAAAAAAGTCGAAAAAGGACAAATAAACCCACAATTTTCTGGCCTACAATGACATGTATTTATATTATGTTGGGTCTCATCTTCAGATATAAAATTAGAAAAAAACAATGATATTTCCTCAACTTCCGAACCATATATGTAACTATTCTACTTGAAGGAGGTATTATCACTTACCTGTGAAAAGAAAGCCACGTATCCAATTGGTCAAAGTTTCACTGGTCTTGAAGCAGCACACTGACGTCTTGAGATAATCTCACTTTCTTCTCACTGTCAGGAATGTGTGTCAAGACACTGTTTTTATACTACTCCTCCTATAAACCCTTTCTCACCCCTCTCTAGTCTCACTAGGGCTGGTGCATGGTTGCTCCAGGATCTTCTTCTGGTCCCCACCTCAAGATTATCTATTACGTTATTCCAATTGGAGTTGTTGGGTTATCCCCAGTTGTTATGTATTTTTTTTACCACAAACACTTTGTGGCGTGTATTATTACAAAATAATGATATTTTTGTAGATATTTGCTTTCTTAACTCCAAAAAAAAATTATTGATTGAATGTTTCATTGAACATACTGTTTCCAGTCCACCGCTGTGGTCTCGGGGTAGCGTGCTGCCTTGTCACGCAGCGGGCCCGGGTTCGATCCCCGGTCGGGACAAGTTTCCTGGGTGAGGTTTTTCCTCACCTGTAAGACAAATGTCAGGATACTTTAAGACCCAAACGGTCCCCGAAAATCATCTGGCCATCATTATCATCAACATCATATTCACCTCACTAGATTAAGTTTAGGTTTAAGGCCTCTCCTGGCGCATCATTTTACCCACCGTCATCACCCATCATATCATTGGGGCAGCGTAACCCCGCCTTCCAGGCGCTCCAACCTCAGAAGTGGGTTACAATACGCCAATGCCAGGAGAGAATACCTGAAATGTCGAATGACAAACAGGTGGCATTGAACAAAAAAAAATACTGCTTCCATATGCAATAGAGTAAGATTATAGACTGAACATATGAAACTTGTAACCGCCTAGCGTACCAGAGGTCTCCGGTTCAATTACCGGCTGCACCATAGATTTTTTATTTCAGTATGGGATTGGGAACATTTTCAGGCTCATAAAAGATCCTTAAGCCTGAATAAAAAGGCTTCTATGCAAAATTTACCGACATCAACGTCCTAGTAATACCTTAGTTGCCTGTTAGATGTCTCTTTGTGTCGGTGTGTTGACCGCATGCCATCCATGACATCTACGAGCAAATAAGGTAACTAAAAATTAACTTGGTCTAGTAACTCCTTATAAAGGAGAGGCTGTGGCTCAACAACCGGCTATGCCATTATAGTTAGATATAGATAGCGGAACATGTAACCCCCTAGCATGCCAGAGGTCTCTGGCTCAATTACCGGCTGCACCATATTTTTTTTCTTTTGATACAGGGTTGGAATGGGGTTCTCTCAGCCTCCAAATAACAACTGATTGGCTACTTGATACAAGAAGTGGCGAAATCCTGTTAAGAAAGCTGAAATTACAGTCGAGGAACTGCGTAATGTTAACCGTATGAATATCTGTAATATCTTTTTCTATATAGTGACAGCAAGCACATAGTTGGTCTTAATTTATTTATATGGAGCTATGCCGGCGGTAGCATTGCTGCCGAAAGGGTTAACTATGCTGGACATGTCGAAGGCGAAATGGCAGACGAAAAAAAATACCTTGGTCTAAAGAGTGACAATCTTTCACCGTAAAAATATAACTGTCAAGAAACGCGGACATAGGTTCCACAGGGGTTAAATTCTCCGGAGGTAAAATAGTCCCCAATTCGGTTCTCCAGGCTGAGACTACTTCAGGGACCAAGAATGAGGCGGGAGAATAACATTATCCACGATTTGAGGGAAGTAGATTATAAGGGATGATTGGCCATAAGTAATAATAATAATAATAATAATAATAATAATAATAATAATAATAATAATAATAATAATAATAATAATAATAATAATAATAATAATTATTATTATTATTATTATGCTTTATTTATTGTGAAAAAGTTAAGGCCATAAGGCCTTCTCTTCCACTCAACCAGCACAAATACAAATAAATATTTGACAAATATAGATATACACTATACTAATTATAAACAGTTAAAGATACATTAAATGCAGCAATGTAAATTTCATGTACAAACAACATTTTATACGATAATAACAATAATAATACTTACGATAATAATAATAATAATAGTAATAATAATAATAATTATAATAATATAATATACATTTATATAACAATATACGTAATAATATACATTTATGTAAAAAATAACGGTAAGGTTATATATTTCGTTCTGTTCTAATATATAGTTCTTTTAGTAATATTACGGCCTATATATCTTAATTTAGGTTCAGGACCTTTGTCTTAAATATATTCATTATAACCTTTTACACGAAAATGTTTCTGGGATGTTTATTGGTTTATCATTGGTAGTATAAATAAATTAACCTCAACATTCTTGTAAAATTAGTGCATTTTAATAGAAAAATATCTCATTATAACAAAACAAAGCTAGACAAAGAAATACAATATTTTATTATCATCATCATCATCCTGCCAGGTATTAGTCCTAGAAGAACTGTTACGGCCTGAGAAAGCGGTTTTCGTGCCATCTTTTCATAGGTCGACCAAGTGATCGTTTCCCATTTGGACAGTAGTTCATTATTGCCTTGGGGACCCTGGATCTAGCCATTCTTGAGACATGTTCCTTCCAGTTTAGCTGATATCTGGAGATGTAGTCCAGTATTGGTGACACATTAAGTTCTTGAAGGATTTCTACATTTTTCTTTCGATCCCATTTTGTGTAGCCAGCTGTTCGGCGCATAAATTTCATCTCACAAGCTGTTAGTCTGCTTTCATCTCTCGGCCTTACAGTCCACGCTTCACTCCCATAACAAAGGACTGGTCGAGCCATTATTTGATAAAGACGAGTACGAGTTGATTTTTGCACTAATGAAGGTTTTAAAACTCTATTAATGATTCCCATTGATTTGTTGAATTTCACAATTTTCTCTGATAAATCCAAATTTTCAACAAAAGATAGTTTATATCCTAAATAAGTAAACTCATTAACTATCTCTAAAATTTTGTTATTTAAACAAATTTTGCTTGGTATTGCGGATTTTCCACAAAAGACCATTATTTTAGTTTTATTGGTAGATATTTCCATTGAATATTTCTGGGCTATCAAATTTAAATGATGTACTGACCATTGTAAATCATCTTCAGATGTTGCTAGTAAAACAAGATCATCTGCAAACATTATATCTAATTTTAAATTTCTATTGATAGTGATACTTCCATGTTTTGTTTCTCTAAAGTTTTTTACAATGACATTCATATATATATATATATATATATATATATATATATATATATATATATGTTAAAAAGTAGAGGGGAGAGGCCACAACCTTGTCTGACATCTGAGTTTATTTCTTTCCACTGAGTTATTTTTTCTTTTATTTTTATTGCAATGATAGTTGACTTATAAATGTTATAAATATTATATTAAATGTTATATATATTTTATTAAAACTTAAATTTTGATATAATATGTAATAAAAATGTAATATTACATATTTTGACATTTTTTTACTACATCTTTATGTACACTTAACAAAAAAAATAATAATGAGCGGGCTCTTGATCTCGAACATTTAAAGTTTTAACGCGCGATCACACGAGTAAACTAATTGCACAGTAGAGCTACAATACATTCCCCTTCCTCCAATGAAGAGCATTCTTTTATACACAGCAAGCCAGCGAACGCTTAGTTCAGTGCCTTATGGCTTGCTTCGTATGCAAGAGGTCACAGGTTCGATTCCAGATGAGGTTAATTTTTTTAATAGTTAGAATGTTTTATATTTTATTCTGTCTCTCCACTCTTAAAGAAAAAGAAACAACTAATTATTTGGAAGTATTATTACTACTACTACCTGTTATTATTATTATTATTATTATTATTATTATTATTGTCCATCATCTATGGGCTATTATTAGGCTGAACTTGACCTATATAAACTAAATATTTTAATTTTCTCACTAATACGTAATAAATAAATAAGTAAATAAATACATGAACATATGAAGATATTTTATCTTTTATTACATAAATTTATAGCTTTATTATTAAACTATAGTATTACACTCACAATTAAATTTATCCCGGTAACTAAATAGTGTTACAGAGTTTATGAAGGCAGGAATATTACTTAAAATAGTATAAAGTGGACGTAGATTACGTGGCTGGAATTAAATGTTATGGGATGTATTTTGCGGAAATACAAATAAATAACACTACATCATTGTCGAGGAATCTGAACTCTGGCTCTCATATATACTTCATTTTTTGTAATTGGTTTAACGATCTACGCTACCCAAACGTCGGATATTAGTCGTCTAAATCCTGGTTCTCTTATTTACTTTTACACTATGCACGAGAGTTGAACTTTATTTGAAATGTCGCAATTTGAGTAATATTGTACACGTCGAACCTTCGTAAATATCTAGACACGTCTCCTGCATTACTGTTTAACTATTTAAGACGGGTAAAATCAAACACAGCGTATTTAAAACGTTTAACAATGCGTTACCTCGCGAACTATAGCTATATATCTTCGAGCACGCGCAATCGGTCATAACAGGGACAATACGTTATGAAGCCGCTCATTTTCTTTGCTAAGTATACATATTTGGAGATTAATATTACATATAAATCTGGACTCTAGTAATGAGGTATACAGGGTGAACGGTAATTATATCGACAAACTTCAGGGAAAGAAAAAAGGTCCTATAAACATGTGTCCGGAAATGAACGATGTGTGTGCACCGACAACAAATTGTTCCGGCATACATTACATAGCATAATCGCATCAACGTCACAGCAGATGTTCAAAGTGGCCTCCATGAGATGCAACGCATGCGTTCACACTTCGTACCATGGATTGCCTCACTCTTTCGCATGTTCAGCCTCTCTCCGAACAGCGTTACAGGCGACGTGGACACGCTGTTGAAGGGTAAGCACATCAGGAACTGGTTCAGCATACACAACGCTTTTCAGATGTCCCCAGAGGTAAAAATCCAGGGGGTTTAAGTCCATTGATCTAGCAGGTCATGCAACAGGGCCGAGAGAATAATGCCATTCATCAGTCTCATCTATCGTGGCAACGATGCATTTATGGACAGTAATATTACTTTTTAAAAATTAATAATGTGTTTTTTCATTATTTAATAAAAATAGATTTAAGATTTGTTAATATATTTACCTAATGCCTTGTTAATATATTTACCTAATGCCTTGTATAAAAAGCATAGATTAATTCATTGTAGTTTATTACTTTCTTTGTATTTTTTTTCTTTCTTTTCTTTTTATCTATAGTAGATTCGAGCTGTTATTCCTTTATGTATTCATTCTATCATTAATTTAATTTTAATGGTATTTAATTTCATTGTATTATTAGACATTATTTTCATTATTATTCAATTTGACAGATAATTAATTATTTAGTATGACTATTATTGTAATTTTTTGTATTTATATGTAACATATGTTTGTCCTAGTGAGTGGAAGAGAAGGCCACATGGCCTTAACTCCACCAGGCTAAATAAATCTATTCTATTGTACTCTATTCATAGGACATTTTTTCTTCCATTTCCAGTCAGGAATCAGTCCCTGCAGTTTGTTGGTGTAATTCAAATTCACTCTGTATAGTAGTTAGGACCGAGCGCTAGCAAGAGTTACAATGGATCGGGACTGTCAACTATTGACGATTTGCACATAATACTTTTTTTTTACGAATGTTACATTTTACATTGTTATCTACTGCATACTTTCTAGTTTAATGCCGAACAAGATTGGTTTGTAAACAGATGTAGGTCAGGTACAAGCGTGTGGGATCATATATATTGAAACAAAAGACAATAAAAGTTGTATTGCACTCTAAAAGGAGATTCTGCTTTCTTTTACTTCTAAAATCTTTATACAGAGTGACTCACTTAACTCTTCGATCTCAAATAATTTTTGTTTTCAAACATGTATTGTTACATGTAGATATATTCAATACAAGATACAAGTAACGTATTTATTTTTTTCAGATAACACCAAATAATATTGTCTTGGCTCCGATTGGAAGACAGGCGAAATATACATTGCCTCTGCTTCTTATACAACACTTTGTCCACCTCATCATCATTTTATATTTCCACTCGCTTCCATTCGCTATCCTCCCACCATAATTTAAACACACGATCGAAAGAAAATTTAACTCTAGCTATTCCTCTACATCGAACATCTCACTTCCTCATCCTTCCTTGTTTCAGCCACCCGACTCTGGAATTCCTTTCCTCGTATATCAAGAACTTCCCGACTCAAAAACAATTAAAAAACAAACTACGTATTTCCTTAGAAAATATATTATATTCCATGTATACTTGTATATATATATTTTTTTGTTTGTTTAGGAACATTCCACAATACAGTGTTTCCTCCTTCAACCCAAAGTGATTTGTCGCCAGAGGTTCCTGTCTAAAGCATCTTCTTCCCTCAAATCTCTAGCATCCATACTTCTCTTCATCCATCCATCCATCCATCGTTTTCTAGGCCGATCTCTTCCACTTCTTCCATTAGCTTTCCAATTAAAGATCTTCTTTGGTATTCTCTCTTTCTCCATTCTTATGAGGTATCCATACCGTTTCAAACGTTTTTGTTCTATTTTTCTAATATGTTTCTTCAACTTGCATAATTTCCCTTATTGTGCTGTTTCTAACCTTATACCTTCTTGAATTCTTGTCGATAACCTCCAAAAATCCATTTCTACTGCTAACAGCTTGTTGGCTTGTTTTCTACTTACTGTCCATGTTTCGGACCCATATAATAAAATGCTTTGTAACAGAACTTGAAATATAGTTTTCTTCGTTCTGTATATTATATTTCTATTCCTAAGCACTGAGTTCAACATACCAATGATTCTTCTTCCATCAGTTATTCTTCTTTCTTTTCTGTAGCTGAATTCTCACTTTTATCTAAAATAAATCCTAAATATATAAAATTTGTAACATTGCGCATTCTTCCTGAATTATATTTTTTAGCTCATCTGTTGTATCCAATGAAAGGTATTCTGTTTTATTATAATTTATCTGTAATCCCCATTCTTTTATTATTCCTTTATATTTTAAACTTTCTTTACCAAACCAATTATTTTATCAAATTATAGATTATTATTATTATTATTATTATTTTATTATTATTATTATTATTATTATTATTATTATTATTATTATTGATATTGTCCACCGCTGTGGTCTCGAGGTAGCGTGCTGCCTTGTCACACAGCGGGCCCGGGTTTGATTCCCGGTCGGGACAGGCTCCTGGGTGAGGTTTTTTCGGGGTTTTTCGTCACTTGTAAGACAAATGTCAGGAAGCTTAGGATCCAGCGGTCCCCGAAAATCATCCGGCCATCATCATCATCATCATCATCCTTCACCGGTGTGGAAAGCAACGGGAAGCTACCACACCTATAATTCCCTAGTAAAGTTGCAAAGCATAGCATGAAAATGCTATGATTACAGTGAAAGACCTGCCCTCGGGCAGAATTACTATGGATGGATGGATTAGCCTATTATTCTTATGCCTGTTATTATTCTTCTTATTATTATTATTACTATTACTATTTTTCTTTCTTTCCCTTGCCAACTTTATAATGTGTAGCCTATATCTATTATGTATCATTAATCAACATGTAGATAATTCATAATTGTTATTATAATGTATAATTTAACGTAGTGAAGTGGAAGAGAAGACCCTATGGTCTTAACTCCATCAGGTAAAACAAACAAATAAATAAATAAAGATACCTATATTTGATCACAACAAATAACCAAATTTTATAAGAAAATTTGAAAAGACTCAAATGTTTTAAGAAATAAAATCCTTGTGATGACGTAAAGTGATAATTGCACAAATAAAATTTGAAGGTGTTTTTTTTTGTAGCGTTGTTGGAATAAACATTATTGGATCTTAGATCTACATCATTAAAAGGACGTCTAAATATTGTCATATACGATATAATAATTCTACAACAAACTGTATATGATACATTGGAAGATATACCTTGGGATAGTCTATTATAAAACGCTTCCTTTTAATAATGTTATAAAAGCCTCCCACAGTAGTTAATATCATTTCGGTTGAATAAAAAAATTTTGCTTCATTTAATCTATCTTATTTGATGAATTAATAAAAAATATACATTCTACTAGCTGGCCCGGCGAACATCGTATCGCCTTTAAATATTTTTACGTTAATTTTTCCGATGTTTTAATAGTTATCTGCTATTCGGGGCGGAAACAAATCCAACAAATCAAAGATCATAAAAATCGGTCCAGCCGTTCTTGAGTTATAAATAGTGTAACTAATCCGACTTTGTTATATATATATATATATATATATATATATATAGAAGTCCCGGCCACGCGTTCCTGTGGCTAAGAAATACGTTAAATTATGTTGTAGTAAACTAAGTGAGAAATCTAAATCAGAAACTTGTTGTTTTACACAATTTTTTAGTTCTGGTACGTTAACTACACCCGGTATAAATATGGGTGGTGGTTTATGTGCAAGTGGTTTTGTTGATTGAGATGAATTTATGTTGTCTGCATACTCAGTATCATCCATAAGTGTATCATAAGGATTATATACATTTATTGATGGACTATTTTGAGGAGGCTTGCTGATTTCATTATACTTTCGTTTTTTTCTACGAACTTGTTGGCAGTTTGGATTCTCATCATCATCAAGAAGTCTCTGTGTAGTAATATCATCTTGTGATACATTATAGTCATCTTGGTTTTCATTTAATTGAGGCATGGATATTGTTTCTGTAATATTAGGCATATTATTATAACTAACATACTTACTTACAGTTCTGTTATTCCATTCCTTACGACCTTCATATGTTTTTAAATTGACATTCTTATTAAATGTCACATAGGCCAATACCAATTTGCGGAAATTCGCTTGATATCTTATCATTCATGGTCTCTAGAACTGATTCGCCATATTGTTCAATGTCCCTTCTCGGTCCAGTTAAATTTAAATTAAGTTGCTGTCTTTCAGCCAGATTACTTAAAAGTAATACTTACACACGAAATTAATATTATTATCAATATATTGAAAATAAAATAAACACTGAACACACTTAAATTATGAAATAATCAATATTTGTAATTCAATTGAAATTCGCGGTTGCAATAAAAAGCACAGCCACCTGGTTAAATAATAAACCAATTACCTTACACCATCATCTGTTAGAATCGTATGGAACTCACAGATAATTATAACTCTTTGTTAAATAATAAACAAATGATTTGCAATAAAAAATAATGCGACTATAAATTTAGTTATAAACAACCGTAGGTCTCAAGTTGGATCAAACAGCACACAGTGTGCAAAATTTTATTAAAATCGGTTCAGTAGTTTAGGATTCAATCGCGGACAAACAATGTGACACGTAATTTTTATATATTAAGATAGTGATGTAGCCGAAAATCGAACATGGGGGCTTTGGAATGGTAATAAAGTACGATAACTAGGGCTCGGAAGTTGAATACGTATAAAATGCCTATAAAATACCTTTAAAAGGTCTAAAATGTCCTAAAAATACCTAAAAACTGGAGAAAGAACGTAACAAATGTTGCAGGTATTAACGAGTGGTTAAAGACAACCTCGCTGCCTTCACCCTCTGCTCGAGGTAATTTTCACAAAGTGGCAACTTACTAGAAAATTTGAGATTAAAATACAATAGTTCAGGCGGTCAGTAGGCTTGTGGTTAAAACTAATGTGATATTTTGTGAGGTATCAATAGTTTCTCGCGGAACAAAAGTGTTTTTGAATGTGAAAAGTCTTTAGAAAGTAAAACTAGATCGAGTTTTTAATATAAGTTGGAATTGAGACTAGACTCTGCAGATTTTTCAAGTATACAGTTCAGTTCTGGCTTCTGTAGATCCATTTGAGGGGTCTATGTTGTATGGTGCGGTAAGAGGAGAGGGCGAGGTACTGTCAGCAACTACACTCAGTTTTGAAAACATAATAGTTACTACATGTTGCATTTTTTATCTACTAGTTCTGTGTTAGTGATTACTTAAGTTTTCTCATATGTTTGGAGTGTGTTCATTATAGAATTGTGTTGTTTTTGTAACAACTTATTATATTATTATTATTATTATTATTATTATTATTATTATTATTATTATTATATACTAGAAGAAGATTTAGGGACAATTAAACACACTGAAGAATATAATTATTTGCGAATTAAAATTACTAAAGATGGAAAACAAGAAACAGAGATAAGAAACAGGATCAATATAGGAAAGTATGCTATATCTGCCCTAAATGGAATAGTATGGGACAAACATATCTTCAAAAAAAAAAACTATTTTTAATACAATAATCAGAAGCATTATTACCTATGGAGCTGATGTGTGGGCTTTAAATGCACAAATGAAAAAAAAAAAAAAATTGCTCGCCACTGAAATAGACTACTGGAGACGTGCTGCAAGAATAATATCCAGGAAGGATAAAATCAGAAATTCATATATAAAAGAAAAAATGCAGGTACAATATTCAATATTAGATTTTATAAAGAAGAAACAATTAAATTGGTACGGACACATTAGAAGAATGGAAGAAGGAAGACTACCTAAGATAATCATGGATTGGGAACCACAGGGAAGGAAAAAGAGGGCTAGACCAACTATTACGTGGATTCAGGGAATCAATGAAGCTAAGAGGGAATGGGAAATAGAATAAGATATATGGATGAACAGACAGGAATGGAAAAATGTGTTGAAACAAATGTGTAGTTAACTGTGAACATGGGTACCGGAAAAATGTATATTCATTGTAAAAGCCGGAATAATAAAAAATATTATTATTATTATTATTATTATTATTATTATTATTATTATTATTATCAGAGCAAAAATAGTGATCAGTAATGACATAATAGAATAGATAGCACACTTTAACTATATTGGTTCAGATATAGATAATAAATTAAACCTATATCAAATGATGTGTGGCACCATAAGCAGAACCCTCCGAAAGACTCGAAGAGAAACTCAGCTCAGGTTTTATAAAATTGTGGCTGTTCCTGTTCTTTTATGTGGATCTGAATCTTGGGTACTTACAAAAAAATATATCTCACACATTCAAGCCACTGAAATGAAATTTTTAAGATCTGTAAAAGGATGTACACGCATGGATAGATTACACAATGAATCAATAAGAAATGAACTGGAGATATTTTCAATAGTTGATAAACTAGAAGAGCACAACTACCAATGTAAAGAACATTTAGACAGAATGGACAATACAAGATTACACAAAAAGATCAACACCTACAAACCACATGGGAAAAGATCTTTGGGACGGCCAAGGAAACGATGGACTTGAGACCGGAACAGGTCACATTGACCTAACCCTGGAAAGGAAGAAGATTATTATTATTATTATTATTATTATTATTATTATTATTATTATTATTATTATTATTATTATTATTAAGAACAGCATTTCAGACAGTTATTATATGCAGAGGAAGAAGAAACAAATACACCCCCCTGTCCCACAGAAGAATATAATGCTATAACATTGGATAAAGTGATAGAAACTATAAAGAAAATGAAAAATAGAAAAGCTAGTGGAGTAGATGGTATACCAATGGAGCTTTGGAAATATGGTGGGAAACCACTCTATATTAGATTGGTACAAATTTTTAATGATATATGGGCACATGGAATAATACCTCAGGACTGGAAAACATCATTAGTAATACCCATCCATAAGAAAGGAGAAAAAAGTAACTGTTCAAATTATAGAGGAATATCATTGTTGACAACAGCATCTAAAATATATACATCCATTTTAAAACAAAAACTTCAGAAAATTACAGAAGATAAAATTGGAGAGGAACAATGTGGATTCCGAAAAGGTCGATCGTGTATCGACGCTATATTTGTTGTAAAATAACTAATTGAGAAGTGGAAAGAATTTAATATCCCCCTATATATATATATATATATATATATATATATATATAGGGGGATATTAAATATATATATATATATATATATATATATATATATATATTATTTTTAGATTTTGAAAAGGCCTATGATAGAGTCAAACGGGACATAATGTGGAAAATATTGGAAAGCTTCCAAGTCCCCAATAATCTAATAAATGCTATAAAAAGTTTATATGAAACCACATTTATAAAAGTAAAGTTAGATTATGGGAAAATAACAGATAAATGTGAAATTAACCAAGGTTTAAGACAGGGATGTGGACTATCTCCATTACTGTTTATTCTATATCTAAATAAAATTGTCCAGGAGTGGAAAAAACTAAACCCCCAGGAGTAAAAATATGTAGAGGAAACCAAATACAAACAATAATCTTCGCAGATGATCAAGTACTTCTAGCGGAGAATGAAGATGATTTGCAGAGATCAGTGTTTAAATTGCTGCAGAATACCCTGGAAAAATACAACATGAAAATATCTGAAAATAAAACCAAATCCATGGCAATCACTGGAAAGGGACTTTCGAGAGTAAAAATAATAATAAATACTAAACCAATAGAACAAGTAACACACTTTAATTATTTAGGTAATAATATATCACAGTTTCATAATCAAAAATATGTGGAAACAAATTTAGAAAAATATAACAGTTTAAATGGTATAATTAGGAGAAATTTTGGAAAACAAATGAGGAAAGAAATCCAATTGAGATTTCATAATGCCATAGCCAAACCTGCTCTACTATACGGAAGTGAATGCTGGACACTTCGAGCAAAAGATAAATCCCGCATTAATAGTTCACAAATGAGATTCCTCCGATCACTAACTGGAGTAACATTAAAGGATAGAATGAAAAGTGATGAGATAAGGATGCAGTGGAATAGTAGGGAAATGGTTGAACATATACAAAATTATCAGATTAAATGGTTCCAACACGTCCAGAGAATGTCAAATTCCCATTTACCAAAGATGATTTACCACCTCAACCCTAAAGGCAAAAGAGACCTCGGAAGACCCTTCAACCGATGGAAAGATCAGTTTTTGTAGTCGCAGAACGGGCATCATCACCCAATACTGCATTCGGAAGAAGAAGAAGAAGATTATTATTATTAAGAAAATGCTTTTTTGCATGGCTACTACTTCCTTCTCCCACTCGCAATGTTCCCTCCTGCCACACATATGCCTTAGAATTCACTAAGACGGCTACAGTTACCAGAACTGGATTATACAAATAATGGTATAAATGTAGCCAAAGGAAGATAAAGTTGCAAAAACAGCCGCTAAGACCTAAAAAAAGGCCAAAAAAGGACCAATAAACGAAAAAACGTCGAAAAAACGGAAATGACAAATAAAACCACCATTTTATGGACTACGATGATCCAAAATGAATTTATATTATGTTGGACCTCGTCTTCAGACATAAAATAAAAAAAAAGTACATTTCTTCAACTTCCGAGCCCTTTTTAGAACAGAGAAGAAGTCTTACGTTTTATGTTATTTTGTTTTACTTTACAGGTATTGTTTTGTTTTAACAAGAATGTATGCAGACCGTTTAGAATATGAATGGTGGGATATTGTGTTGTGACATACACATGTAAATCAAATAAGATAATGAAAGCTGTTGTCACTTTCACTGACGCTCCTAGTTAAATCGTGGTGAGCAATACCAATTCATTGAACCTAACATCCGGTGATTCATCATCTTCGTTTTAAGGTACTACAACTTCAAAATTGAATGTCTTGGCCTTCTTAATAATCTTCATCCAGACTCTTCTATCTTCTGTCAATTTCAGGTTTGTCACCCTCAGCTTCTTCAAATCCTCCCAAACATCATCCTACCATCTCATCTTAGGTCTACCAACAGCTATAGTTTCTGTAGGCTTCCATTTATAGAGTTTTTTTAAACTAATCTCTGTTGATCCATTCGTATCAGATGATCAAACTATCCAATCCTAAGAGATCTGATATGATTTATTATATTTTGTTTTTTTAATTATATTATTTAATTAACTATTTATTTTCATTTTCCAAGTTTGGTCTGGTAATTTATTTGGACTATTTAACTCATGCCCCAAATGGGAGTCAATGACCAATCACGTTACAATGATTTTTGATTTACAACCAATCGCAGTCGTGTTTCGCCTAGAATTTACCAACTAACATAATAAAGAAAGCATCTCCTTGTTAACATTCTGAATAGGTCATAGCATTATTTTGCAGTGACTGACTCTGTAAGAAATACGGCTACCAGATTGTATATATAGTGCATGAATATCAACACATACCGCATGTGGGAGTTAATATAAAAACATTTATAGCAATTGATTATACAAAAAAAAAAAAGAAACCACTGTTTGCACATTCTTAAATGTATTTTTCCCCAGAAAAATATAATTGTCATATTTACATCATAGGACATCAGAAATGAATTAATATACAGTTCAAGAATGGAAAAATCATCTGAGGAGAATGGCAAGAAATAGTCTTCCAAAATTGGCATTCCAATATACCCCAACTGGACATTAGGGACCAAGGAAGACCAAAACATCGGTGGAAAGATCAAGACCATCTTCGCTAGGTTTACCGTACAGGCCACATGGCCTAAAACGAATTTGTTCATCATGATGATGTGTTTCATTTTTTCTCCACTAGGGTGCATTCTTACAATATTGCGTTCCTTTGGCAATAAATAATGTAATCTGGTTGCAGTGACGAACAAAAGAAGCAAATGAAGCGTACTGATCGTTTCTCGTTTGTTTTCAAACATCGCCGTTTACATTAAATATATAAATATATTAAAATAACTATATTTAAATAATGCTTTGTGAGCAAACAGCTTAATTTTATTCGTTAAATAGTCGTAACAAATGCCACTCTTGATTTACAATTTATCGATAATTTGGAAATCACTCGTGGCATTACTTATGACTATAAATTTTTCTAAGTATTTTTCTTTCGAAAATTAACAATTTTTGTTTTGATTGTTTTTTTTTTTTTTGAGAGTCCAAGTTTCACTTGCATAAGTCACTATTAGTCCTATTAATATTTTGTATAATCATAGTTTGGCAGATTTAAATATTAGTTTACTTTTAAATAATATTAAATGTGCATAATACGCCTTATTTGTGTTTACAATTCTTTGTTTAACTTCTTCTTCCAATGAATTATGTCCATTCGCTATTTTACCTAAATACTTAAATGCTGACACTGATTTTAATTTGACTATTATCTCTTTGTAGACCATCTTGTATTTCTATTGAAGTTACTACATTTTAGGTATTCTGTTTTATTTGTATTTATTATTTTTTATTCAGGATTGTTTATGTTAGTTACGCAGGTATCCTCAACCAAAATATACATTTTTTTTTTATCTTCCACACTTTCCGATCTTGTGTGTCTGCTTCTGTCATATTTCACTTCTTCATGTTGTCTTGAATTCCCTTTATCCACGTTGGCTTTGGTCTACCACGTTTCTCTTTTGCAGGAGGTATCCATTTTAATACTTCTTTGTTTGTGTCTGTGTCCCTTCTTCTCATTACTACTACGTATGTTCATACCATCTTAGTTGGATTTTTTAAATCTTTTGTACAATATACTGTTCTGCATTCATAATTCCTCTTATTGTATTATTTTTTATTTTGTATAATTTAGATATTCTTGCCGATCTTGTTAAAAAGTCCATTTCTGTGACAATAATTTATTTCTGTGCTTTTGCTTCAACATCCATATTTCTGTACCATATAATAAAATACTCTTCACAATTGTGTTATATATTAATAATTTAGTCCTCTTGATTATATTGCTACTCCATAAAATATAATTTAATATGCCACTAACTTTTTGTCTCTATTATTCTTTTTTCGATGTCTAATTCAGATGATCCATCTTTTTGAATTATTGATCCCAAATACTTAAAATATTCCACTGTTTTAATCTTTGTTCCATTTATTTATAATTCCTCGGAAAGATCTGTGATCATATATTCTATTTTATTATAATTCATTGTTAAACCCCATCTTGAGTATTATTCCTCTTTGTATTTATCAATCCAAATTGCTTTGATTCCACTTTAAGTTGTATGAAAGTTTCTATTAGTTCTCGTTTTGTTTTTATCATTATATCGTCTGCATATGCTATACATTGTTTAAGTTTTAACATCCGTTGATTATTTCTCCTAATGTACTCAAGTAAAACTATAATTAAAAAAGGCCGTCACGCAGGAATTGCGTAAACTAAGCGAATTCCTCAGCAAGTCGAAGTTGTGGTCCGATTTATATGATTTACAGAATATATCTTTCTTTTGTAAAATTGGAGAAAATTTCTTATGCTAACTTATTTAAAGTGTCTGATTACAGTGAAAACAAATCTATGACGGCTGGTATTTTCCGGATGAGATCGCCGTTGTCGTGTTCTAGAATTTACTCTCGATCATGGTGGATATTGGCGCACCGTGCCCTCGATGTTTTGTTTGTGTCTGCTACGGACATTTTCAGGAAATTGGTAAAGAAAATGTTTGCTACTCGTTTAACTGTGAAAACTCGCCGGATTATGTACTGTGCCTTAATTGAACCAGCCTTTATATGTCAGCCGAAAATCCTGACGAAATGTTACCTTATTTACATTGATCTCTTATTTACGAATTTCTTAATTATATACCCGCAGATGAATCGTCAACATTTAATCTGAGAAAAAAGTCACGGTCATCATCCGAAAACATGTAGTAGGCCTCTACAAGAATAACGGTTAGATTGCGTTGTCAGTGAATTAAATCCACTCTTTTTTTACCTTCCACTGCACTACAAGCCGGAATGTCGAGGGTTCGGGTCACGGTGAGGTCAGGATTTTTAAACTGACCCAAACCTTCTGGCGGCACTATGACCCTGATGTCGACTCAGTCTCTAACGAGAATGAGTACCAGACGCTTGTTCTGGGGGTAAAGACGGCTGTCATGCAGGGCTGACAACCCAGCTGACATCAAGTGCCGATTGTCCAGAAAAGTGGGAGCCTTAACCTCCTACTACCCCAAGGGTCTCTTGAGGCCTGTAGTGGGATACCTTTACCTTTACCTTTTTTATATTCTCCTATCAGCTCATATTTATAAAATTCTTATATCAAGTTTCTCTCTGTCAATGTAATTACTTGATTTAGGCCTATGTAAAATATATGGTTTTATATATTTTGGATCCACCGCTGTGGTCTCGAGGTAGCGTGCTGCCTTGTCACGCAGCGGGCCCGGGTTCGATCCCCGGTCGGGTGAGGTTTTTATCGGGGTTTTTCCTCACCTGTAAGACAAATGTCAGGAAAACTTTAAGGCCCAAACGGTCCCCGAAATCATATGGCCATCATCTTTATCATTATCATCCTTACCATTATCATTATCATCATCATCCTTCACCGGTGTGGAAAGCAACGGGAAGCTACCACACCTATACAATTCCCTAGTAAAGCTGCAAGCATAGCATGAAAATGCTATGATTGCAGTGAAGGACCTGCCTTCGGGCAGAATTACTATGGATGGATATATTTTGGATTTCTACAACAGAAAGAGATATCGCATTTTGCATAGATTAAAACAATTCTATACATTATTGGCCTTCAAGCTGTAATAATCAACAAATCTTTAGTTCATATTTGCAAAATAGAGCATAGCCTACATTAAGCAAAGACAATCTAGTTGTTGAAAATACTGCATTATATTCGAATTATCGAGAAGAAGAATGAAGCACGCTCGGAGAACAATATTGCTGGTGAAATCGTAAACAAATGAATATCATTAATATGAAAAACATTAATTCAGAAGGCGCTTTGTGATTTCCTTTGTTCATCCTAAGATATAAAGTAGATTATGATGATGGAGATAGGCTGTATATGAAATAATATTTTTTATTTGAGAAAGGCTGCAGGCCATAAAGATGATAGCACTAATCGATCTCAGCATAATATAAAATAACTAATAATTAATTGAATAAGTAATATAAGTATGCAGATTTGAAAGAGTAATTTCTTTGGAGGAGAAATATAGATAATAAAAAGCTTTTGACAATGTTAAACTGAGTTTTGTGGGATAAGAACATAAGAATAGATATAGGCCTAATACCAAATTACAAATTTATAAATCCATAATTAGAAGCATGCTAACATACGGTGCAGAAACTTGTCAGTTGAATAAAAATTTGAGTTTAAAGCTTATGTCTACTGAAATGGTCTGTTTTAGACGCTCAACTAGACATTCTAAATTGCAAAAAAAAAAAAAATATATATATATAGGCCTATATATATATATATATATATATAATCATCAGACGAAAAATGAAAGTCCAAAATTCAATATTAGATTTTGTGAGATTCAGACAACTAGAATGGTATGGCCATATATGTAGGATGCCAGAGAAAAGATTACCCAGACAAGCTGTGGAATGGATTCCTCCTGGGAAAGGAAAGAGAGGTCACCTAGATTTAAATAGATGGATGATGTAAGAAGACGTATGAGGGAGCTAAGTCTGGAAGAATTGGAATGGAAAGATAGAGAAGAATGGAGAGAGAAGATAAAAAATTAAAAAGCTTTGGGCACAGGAAGATGTTTTATTACATTGTAAACCTGTTCATCCCTCCATGGTATCTTTACCTTGTCGTGGTGGAGTGGCTTGTGTGCTTAAATGATCCTGAGAGCTATGCCGGCGGTAGCATTGCTGCCGATAGGGTTACCCATGTCGGACTGGTCGAAGGTGATAAGCCAGACGAAATAAGTACCTTGGTCGAAAGAGTGACGATCTTTCACCGTAAAAATACAACCGTCAAGAAATGCGGACATGGGTTCTACTGGGGTAAAATTTTCCGGAGGTCAAATAGTCCCCCATTCGGTTCTCCGGGCGGGGACTACTTCAGGGAACCCATGCCAAAGGCTCAAACGCAGGGACATGTTCCTAGGAACATGGAATGTTAGGACTTTATACAATAGCGGGGCACTAGAGATATTAACGCGGGAATTGGATAAATCGCCCTTGGATATAGTCGCTTTACAGGAAGTTAGGTGGCCAGGAGAAGGTAGTCAGGAATCAGGAAACTTTTCATTATACTATGGGGGTGCAGAAAGACCTGCATTTGGAACGGGTTTTTTAGTCAGAAGGAGGATCCTATCCGCTATCCGAGATATTAAGTTTGTTAGTGATAGGATATCATACATAATTCTAAAGGGTAAACGACATGATTTTATAATTGTAAATGTACATGCCCCCACAGAAGATAAAGATGACAAGATCAAGGATGAGTTCTATGAAGAATTAGAATGCTTATTTGATAGCCTTTCACGATATCATATGAAAATTGTCTTAGGAGATTTTAATGCAAAAGTGGGGCGGGAAGATATATTCAAACCAACAATAGGCAAATTCAGTCTTCATGAAGATAGTAACGACAACGGGGTTAGATTAGTCACATTTGCCACATCAAAGAATCTCATTGTTAAGAGCACAACATTTCAGCATAAGGATATTCATAAATACACCTGGACGTCCCCAGATGGAGAAACTCGGAACCAGATAGATCATGTATTAGTGGATAAACGCTGGCACAGTAGCATCATTGATGTTAGATCAGTTAGAGGGACAGACTGCAATTCAGATCATCATCTGGTCAGGGTGAAAATCAGACAACGGCTATCGCTTATGAGAGGAACAAACGCTAAAGATGATTCTGTAAAATATGAATTAAAAAACTTGAAAAATGATGAAATGCGGCAAGAATACCAAATCAAAATTGCTAATAGATTTGAAGTAGTACTGGAATCTTCAGATGACAATGTGGCAAACGAAGAAGAAACTGATATAAATAAAGAATGGGAGGCTATAAGAGATACTATTAAATTGTCAGCATCAGAAAGCATTGGTTGTTTAAAAAAGAGGCAAAACAAGAAATGGTTTGATGAGGAATGTGCCGACATTGTAAAGAAAAGAAAGCTAGCAAAAATTAAATGGTTACACGAGCCAAATGAGGTAAATTTAGAGCAATTGGGTAGTGTTAGACGGGAAACCACCAAGTTACTAAAGAGTAAAAAGAGGGAATATTTGAGAGAGAAGATTAATGATCTTGAAATGAATGCAAAAAATAGGAACATTAGAGAATTATATCAGGGAATTAGTATAGAGAAGAAAGGGTTTCAGGCTAGAACAAACATAATTCGGAATGAAAATGGGGATATGATTGCAGATTCCAAGAGTATATTAAATAGATGGAAAAGTTATTTTAATCAGCTATTAAATGTACATACAGAACAGGACATTGAGGAGGATAAGTTACAGACAGCAGAAATGCTAGTCGCAGAGCCAAGTGCATTAGAGGTTGAAATGGCAATTGAAAAATTGAAGATGTATAAAGCATCAGGTTCAGATGAGATCCCAGCAGAACTGATAAAATCAGGGGGAGAAAAATTGATGGACAAGATACGCTGGTTGCTTAGTATGATTTGGGAAAAAGAAGCTCTTCCAGACGAATGGAAGGAATCAATTATCGTACCAATTTATAAGAAAGGAGATAAAACTGATTGCAACAACTATAGGGGCATCTCATTACTTTCAACTTCGTACAAAATTCTAACAAATATATTAGTAAGCAGACTTACTCCCTATATTGATGACATTCTAGGAGATCATCAATGTGCATTTAGAAGAAACAGGTCTACAACAGATCAGATTTTTAGTATAAGACAGATTTTAGAAAAGAAATGGGAATATAATGGTACTGTACATCAACTATATGTAGACTTCAAAAAAGCATATGATTCAATTAAGAGGGAGAAGTTATATAGTATCCTGCTGGAGTTCGGAATTCCTAAAAAGTTAGTTAGACTTATACGAATGTGTCTAAATGGCTCAACGAGTAGGGTGCGTGTAGGCAAACAGTTTTCAGACACTTTTGAAATCCAGAATGGGTTGAAGCAAGGAGATGCACTATCTCCTCTACTATTTAATTTTGTACTAGAGCATGCCATTAAATCTTTAGAGAATGAGGAAGGCTTACAACTCAATGGTATTAATAAGCTGTTAGTTTATGCTGATGATGTAGTATTGTTGGCCGATAGCGAGGAGATACTAAAGGCCAACACGCACACACTATTGAGTAACACTAAGAAATTAGGACTGGAAGTAAATATCAGTAAAACTAAATATATGGTCACACGTAGAAATACATTATATAATGGAAATGGACAGCTAATGACAAATGAGGGAAATTTTGAGGAATTGGCCTGAATTCAAATACCTAGGAACAATAATCACAAATAGGAATGAGATGCACAAAGAAATTAAACATAGGCTCAATTCTGGAAATGCATGCTATTATGCATTGCAGAGACTTTTGATGTCCCAACTCCTTTCAAAAAACGTTAAGCTGAAAATATATAAAACTATTATTCTACCAGTTATATTATATGGGTGCGAAACATGGACTCTTACTTTAAGAGAGGAAAGGAGATTACGAGTATTTGAGAATAAAGTTCTTAGGAAAAATTTTGGACCAAAGAGAGATGAACAGACAGGTGAATGGAGAAGACTACATAACAATGAACTACATGGTCTTTATAGGAAGCCAGATATAATAAGAACAGTTAAGTCCCGTAGACTGCGATGGGCAGGACATGTTGCACGTATGGGGAATGAAAGACGTGCATGGAAACTTGTTGTAGGAAAGCCAGAAGGAAAACGCCCAGTTGGTAGACCAAGAATGAGGTGGGAGAACAACATTAACTATGATTTGAGGGAAGTAGATTATACAGGGAATGATTGGAAAACATTAGCTCAGGATAGGGATGTATGGAGAGCTTATGTCCGTGCGGCCATGAACCTACGGGTTCGATAGTGCCAGTGAGTAAGTAAGTAAGTAAACCTGTTCATAAAAAAAGCTTTTGAAATTTTAGTCGCAAATGTACGATTTTCCGGAAAATATGCGGAAATTTATAAGTACATGGTTTTATAATTATCATGAGTTTTACATTATTTTTCATACATTACATAGGTGTCGTGAAATGAATAAACTTCTTTATTTTTATATTTTTCGTTAATGCTCGTAATATTCGGCTGTAATTTATTTTTTTTACTTTGTAATCTTCATATCACATTTAATTTATTTAATCTCTTTTTATTTAATTAATGCTAAACCGAACACGAGATTAAAAAATACCCTAAGAAAAAGTTGTTCTATTACTTTTCCCCACTTATTATAGGCATATAACTCGGCGAATACTTATGTACTGCATCTGAGAAAACTGTATGTTTGCGACCAAAATTTTATAATATATTTTGTTACATTTGCAGCAAAAATTTGTATTTATTTTATGCGCACTTACATTACTTTCAGTGAGGAAGAATGAATGAATTTAACTTGGTTGTATTTTATAATCTTTTGGCAAAGTGTTTCCACTTTCTCTTCCGTTCTTGAATGCATTAACACGAGGAGGGACTAGGGAGGCAACTTATCACGGTCAAAACTACAGCAATTAACTTGACACGGATTGTAGGAAAACCCCAGGTCGATGAAACTTTGAATTACTCAGACACGTGATGTAATTTATGTAAGAAGTATGCTTATTATGTAATGGGAAATTCTCAGGTCACTTGCCTCATTGCCTAAGCTAATTTTAACATTCAGAGGTAATTAGTGTCTCAAATTGTCACTGCGCTCTTTCCTTGACCAATCTCAACAACTAACTGGTTTTTCCCAATTCAAATATGTCTACTGAATGACCGTATCTACAGTGAACCTAGAATTTCTTTTTCCGCTCCTTACCCTCTTTTTGGCAATGATGTCATTGTTCTGTTGCACTTCAGTATTTAGAAGGAAGATTTGACAAATTATTGAAAGATTGGCAGGGAAGGAGATGTTCGTGATCAGGGGCGCCCAAACTACGACCCGCGGACCGGATACGCCCCAATAAACCTGTAGCATTCTAATAAATTAAAATATGCTAAGGGTAGGCCTATAATATTAGTCTATCGAAACAAGAATTTGTAAAATATATTATAACGACATAACAAGAAATGTAGCAAATCAACACATGCTTACAATAATAATAATAATAATAATAATAATAATAATAATAATAATAATAATAATAATAATAATAATAATAATAATAATAATAATAATAATAATAATAATAATGGTGATGATAATAATAATAATATTTTTCTTCTTCTTCCTTCTAAGTATTAGGCCAAGGCCTGTTACGATCCTATAGAAATTTTTCCCTCCAGCGTTTCCGGGAAATTCTCGTATAAGACTTGAAAGCATAATAATAGTCCCTTTGATTGGTTGCTGGCCAAAGGAAGGCAAGACCAGTGATGGGGCTGCCATCTTATAGCCTCTGGTCAGGCTTTTCTGGAGAAGAAAAGAAAATAAAGGAAAGAAGAAATGGAAGAAAGGAAAGACTCCCTAGCCTTCGGATGCCCTAATAGCGTCGGGGTCGAAAAAAACAAGAGTTAACCAAGGGAGGTTAGATAGTAAAGTTAAAAGAGTGCAAAACACAAGTAAGTGGAAGAAATGTTTTGCTCAGCTTGGGCACCTTGTGGTCGCCATCCACATATCCCCTAGATGAGGACCCCTGAGGGTCTTTATTTAACTTTCACAGGGAAAACACTAGGAGGTTTAATTTAAGTATTAATATTAATAATGGTGATGATGATGATAATAATAATATTAATAATGATGATAATGATAATAATAATGATGATGATGATGATAATAATAATAATAATAATAATAATAAATAATAATAATAATAATAATAATAATAATATGTTTCCGCTGTTATTGGTATTGCATTTATCAAGCCAAACTAGCTGTTAGCAGTAGAAATGGATTTTTGGAGGTTGCGATGGGCAGGACATGTTGAACGTATGGGGAATGAAAGACTTGCATGGAAGCTTCTTGTAGGAATGCCAGAGGGAAAACGCCCAGTTGGTAGACCAAGAATGAGGTGGGAGAATAGCATTAACTATGATTTGAGGGAAGTAGATTATACAGGGAATGATTGGAAAGCATTAGCTCAGGATAGGGAATGTATGAAGAGCTTATGTCCGCGCGGCCATGAACCTACGGGTTCGATTGTGCCAGTGAGTAAGTAAGTAAGTATCGAAAAGAATTTCAAGAAGGGATACATTCTGAAAGAGCACCTAAAGTAAATTATGCAAGTTGAAAAAAAAAATTAGAAAAAATAGAAGAAAAACGTTTGAAATGGTATGGGCACCTCATAAGAATGGAAGAAGATAGAATGCCAAAGAAAATCCTTCATTGGAAAGCTAATGGATGAAGTGGAAGAGGCAGACCTAGAGAACGTTGGATAGAAGGAGTAAGGAGAATTATGGAAGCTAGCGATTTGAGGGAAGAAGCTGCTTTAGACAGGGACTTTTGGCGACAAATCACTTTGGGTTGAAGGAGAAACACTGTATTGTGGAATATTCCTAATAAAAAATATTTTCATATAATGATGATAATACTTTCTCTAGGTTGTTGAACTACAAAACATACTACGGTAAAAGTTGTTCAAAGCGGAATAGCATGGGACCATTTTTTCCGCATTATAAAAAAATATTAACCAGTTTTAGATTATAGAGCACCGTATATGTCTTTTTACGTACCTTGGATTAATTGGAGTTCCGCTGCCGGTGGATAGTGAAGTATCGTATGTACGAGCGACTTCAACGGTAACGCGCGAAAAAACACTCCCATTTCGTCAGCGTTAAAAATGTCTCTTAGGCGCGTACCTTGAAATTAAAGTAAGCAGTTTCGGTTTCCATTCACTAGCAATACTTTCGTCCAAATCCTTTGATTCCTCGCAGATTTCATTCCACACTACATTGTTTTGTCTTTTAAAACTGTCCACAACCAATCTGAAGATACCTTGAAATCGTTATTCCCTAGGGATATAGCAACAGCTAGAGCTTGACTTTGGAGCATCGATCCGGAAATTTGGAGATTTTTTATTGTGGACTTGTAAAACACTCCCACGCCTCGTTGATTTTTCCTTGCGTCCATTCATTCATTATTTTTTTCTTTGTGTTTTAAAATCTTATAAACTTGGATTTTTCCACATTTAAAATTAGTTATTATTTCGCATACTGAGAGTTTGTTTTTCTTTATCTTCAATCACTTTCACTTTTTCGTTTAATGACAATGATACCTACGATTTAGGTATCTTTATTCCGTAAATTCAGAACGATACCTATGAAAGATACGTACGCAATCGGTCTCAGATCTTAAAACTAATTTAAGATTTTACAGTGCACTGATTACTTGTAAGACAGATGTCACACACCAAATATTTGTTAAACCAACCTATATTTCGCAAAACTGACGTACACTGAGGCCGAAAGAAAATTCTAGATACAGGTAGAAACTCTACTTCTCCCGGCGGCAGGAATCATTTTTGTTAATTCGCCTAAAGGGAATTCAATGAAGTGGAAACTAATTCCTCTCTCTATCTTTCCGCCTTATAAAAATATGTTTTCATGAATTGTGTAGTAATATCCCGTTTTCGCGTTGGACAGATTTCGTTTTATATAAAATAAGTACACATAAAATTTTTATTATTTTGCCGGGACCAATAAATTTGTTCACATTGGACAGATTCCCGCATTATTCACGTTCCGGATTAAGCAAGTTTTACTGTATTTTCATTACTGCCTGTGTATACATATACATCCGCACGTGGGGCAAGAGTGCTCTTTTGCGGTAGTCATTTATTTAGATACGCTTATTTCCTTACAGATGTCACATTTAGAGAATAATTCAGATACGCTTATTTCCTTACAGATGTCACATTTAGATAATAATTTAGTTACCCTTCATTTACTTACAGATGTGACATTTAGAGAATAATTTAGATACGCTTATTTCCTTACAGATGTCACATTTAGAGAATAATTTAGATACGCTTATTTCCTTACAGAAGTCACATTTAGATAATAATTTAGATGCGCTTATTTCCTTTCAGATGTTAGGTTTAGAGAATAATTTAGATACGCTTATTTCCTTACAGATGTCACATTTAGATACGCTTATTTCCTTACAGATGTCACATTTAGATAATGATTTAGATACGCTTATTTCCTTACATATGTCACATTTGGAGAATAATTTAGATACGCTTATTTCCTTATAGACGTCACATTTAGTTTACGCTTATTTTCTTACAGATGTCACATTTAGAGAATAGTTTAGATACGCTTATTTCCTTACAGATGTCACATTTACATAATAATAATTTAAATACGCTTATTTCCTTACAGATGTCACATTTAGAGAATAATTTATATACGCTTATTTCCTAACAGATGTCACATTTAGAGAATCATTCAGATACGCTTATTTCCTTACAGATGTGACATTTAGGGAATAATTTTCCTCCATAACTCGAAAGGCTCCGTGGCGCAAGCCTCTCACCGCTGGAGTCCCGAATTCGAGTCTCGGTCATTCCATGTGGGTTTCGTGGTGGACGAAACGGAGCTTGGGCAAGTTTTCTCGGGGTTATCTCTCGATTTCCCCTGCCACGATTTCATTCCACCACTTCTCCATACTCATCTCATCTATTTCGTTTCATTTTGTTCATCTTTCCCGTGATGGTGCGCCAGGCGTGGTCGGCCGGCACCCTTGTCATTCACAGATTTTTATATAGGTGCTTCATCTCATCTCATCGCTCGACACGAACCTTAGTTGGACACGAGTTGAGGATATTTATTTAACTCGACAGGCTTAGGTCCTGTTTTACAAGTCGGTTGCTGACCTCACATCCACATGTGTCAATTTCAGAGGTGACATGTGGTCGGCATGGGGTTCCCCAGCCGTGGTTTTCTCGACATGGAGTAGCTAATATAGTGGCCGAATTTCCATGAGAAAAATTTTCTCCCATGTTAACTCGAACCAGTTCATGTCCCGTAGCTCTGCATCAAGGCACGATGCCTTAAATCTCTCGGCTACGATGCGGCACTTACTTTAAGTACTAATTATTTAAACAAAACAAACGTATGCTGTGCAAATAAACAAATGACTTGCAGGTTGAAATAAATTCATCTTAATGATATTGTAGAAAAATTGGCATTTTTTATTTAAGAAAAAAATCTACGTTAATTAATTTTTATTATTTACAATAATACTAGCTAATACCTGGCGTGCGATGCTACACCTAAATAAATTAAATATAAAAGGTTAATTAAATTGTGTGGTATACGCTGAGACGAACCAAACATGGGTTTGGTAGTTGAGTTTTTAATTTCGGATTTCAGGTAAACTTCGAATTCTAATTGTCAGATTTCGCTTATTTTTGGACAATAGCTATCTCGGTTTATTTTAATGGGATACAGAAGGCTAACCAACCTACGATTTTCGGATGATGTCGCACTATTCGCCAGGTCTCCAAACGAATTGCAACAAATGTTAACATAACTGAACGACCGGAGCAATAATAATAATAATAATAATAATAATAATAATAATAATAATAATAATAATAATAATAATAATAATAATAATAATAATAATAATAATAATAATAATAATAAATATAATAATAATAATAATAATAATAATAATAATAATAATAATAATAATAATAATAATAATAATAATAATAATAATAATAATAATAATACTTTATTTATTCTGGCAGAGTTAAGGCCATAAGGCCCTCTCTTCCACTCAACCAGTACAAATACAAACAAATATTCGACAAATATAGATATACACTATACTAATTATAAACACTTAAAGATACAATAAATGTAACAATGTAAATGTCATGTACAAACAACATTTTATAGGGTAATAACAGTAATGATACGATAATAATAATAATAATAATAATAATAATAATATAAATATGATACATTATACGGGAAACACCAATTAATATATATATCTTACACTGGATAATAATGAAGTCGATTTTAGAGCAAATATAAATTTAGATTTCTTTTAAAAGATGCCAATGTCCGGCAGCCCTTATTTCTTGTGGTAGGGAATTCCAGTTGCGAGAAGTGGAGATGTGTATATGACATGGAGTGATGTGATGTCCTATGTTGCGGTATATTAAGTAAGAGACTATGTTGTGATCTTGTGTTTAAGTTATGGTTTGAGGATAGATACTGGAAACGGGATGATAAATAATTGGGAATCGAGGTATGTAGGATCTTAAATAGGAGAATAGACAGTGCGATTTTCTTCTCTCTTTTAGATGTAGCCATGACAATTCGTGGAATAATGGAGAAATGTGATCGTATTTTCGAACATTAAATATGAATCTGATACACATATTATGGACACGCTGCAGTTTGTCCGACAATCCGTCACTTATGTCAGTTAGTAGAACGTCCACAGTAGTCAAAATGCGGCATCACTAAAGTTTGGATTAAAATTCTTTAAGTGTTGTAGGAAGAAAATGTTTAAGTCGCTTTAGGGAATTCATTATGGAGAAGATCCTTTTAGATGTTTGTTTTACTTGCTCATGCCATTTTAAATTAGAATCTAAGTAAAATCCCAAGTTTTTAACGACGTCGGTATAAGGAATTTGTTCATTATCTAATATGACAGCCGGCATATTGTCATTGTTTATGAGGTGTAATAGCCTTGGATGTCCGATAATTATTGCTTGCGTTTTGTTTACATTTAGTTTCAGCCCATATTGTCTGGACCATAAAGATATATGCCTGAGGTCAGTGTTTACTTTGTCAATACATTCATTAATTTCGTCAGGCCTAAAGTGTGTGTAAATCTGTAGGTCGTCAGCGTAAAGGTGATGTTTGCAGTCGGGCTTGAAATAAACTACAACAAAACAAAAGTAATGACGAACAGGAAGCCAACACCAATCTCGATACATGCAAAAGACATAGAATATGTGGAGGACTACATTTACCTTGGACAGATTGTCTCACTACACCAAGGAACAGAGAATGACTACATTTACCTTGGATAGACTGTCTCACTACACCAAGGAACAGAGAAAGAAGTACAAAGGAGGATCACACAATCTTGGAAAGCCTTTTGGGCTAAACCACAGAATAAGATTAGAAGCCCTCAACTCATGCGTATTCCCGGTCTTAACATATGGCTGCCAAACCTGGGCCCTAACAGTGAGGCAAAGGAGGATCATTGAAATCTGCCAAAGGAAGATGGAGAGGAAGATAGTGGGTGTCTCACTCCGGGATAAGATTTCCAACATGACGCTACAGAAAATTACAACTTCAAAGAACATTACTCAAAAAGCCCTCCAAACAAAGTGGACATGGGGCGGTCATGTAACAAGACAACAACAAGGCAGATGGGCGCGGGAAACCACCATGTGGGACCCCTACATTGGAAGACGAACACGAGGTCAGCCAAGAAGAAGATGGGCAGACACGTTCAAACTGATGTTGGGAGGACATTGGTCAACCACAGCCCGCAACAGGAACAAGTGGAAACAACTAGCGAACAATCTAAAAATTGACTAAAATTCTTAATTAACTGCAGTGAAGTGCACAAGTGAATGACTCTATAAACATAATGTTCACGTGAATTAGCTCACCACTCGAACCACTTAAAACTTTAAAATTGAGCCCCCCTCTTGTAGGAGACCCTAGCCCTTCATGGGACATAGTGGCTACATTCATTCATTCATTCATTCATTCATTCATACTGAGTTTCATTGCTAAACATCGAAAAATGAGACCGCTAGAGCGAATTTAAATTTACACTTCAGGTGAACTCCTACACCTAATGGTTTTAGAGGATCCAATTGTGAATCTAAACCATCGAGGGACCCATTCAAATGCTCATAAAAGATGCAATCAAAATCGATCCAGTCGTTTAGGAGGAGTTCAGTGACAAACACATCTACAGAGGATATGTATGTATATATATATATATATATATATGTATATAGCCTATATAAATATACTCTACTAATACATTTTTTTAATGTCTAACTTGGGAACTTATAGTTCATAAGCAAATCCCTAGCTGATTTGCCACTTAACCAAACTCCTGTACCATTTCCAGTAGTCTAACGCTTATTATTGTATTCACTTGACAATAACATTTTGGAGCAGGTGAATAATTTTACATATCTAGGATGCAATATCTCATATGAAGAAGAAAAGAATATAAATGCAAAAAATATCAATTTTTTAAAGAATTTTAGGGTTAATAAATTCTACCTTGAAGCCACAGTTAGTCTAAAAACTTTCAAGACTAAAAGTGTATAAAACACTGGCTCTTCCAACTCTTTTGTATGGAGCGAAGTATGAACGTTGAAACAGAAGGATATACAGAGACTTAGATCTGCTGAAATGAGATACCTTCGGAGGACTGCAGGATACACACTACTAGATCACACACACAAAAAAAAAAAGAAAGAAAACATCTTAGAAGAATTGCACATGGGACCTTTAGAAAACAATTTTTTTTTTATTATAAGTCAAAATGGATGCAACATGTTCATCGAATGGAAGATCACAAGATACCCAAACAAATGTTAAGATATCAACCGCAGGAAGAAGAAGAAGACCAGGACGTCCACTCAAAAGACTTCTGGATGGTGTTTGTCTTGAGGCCGAAACAGGTCAACAAATTGCCTAAATTCGTGAATGTCCTATGATGATGATGAATTGTAAAATGTTACCACATTGCTCCAGAATTTATGTGCTACTACTTCAAAAAATACGCACTGTGTAAGAATTTTCATAGTTAAAAAAACTGAATAATTTTCTGTAGGGAATATCGTGGGGATGAGGTTTTATGCAATTTTTAAAACTCTGTTTAAGTTGTTCTGTTTGCAGTGTATAGCAAAGTAATACAGTACAGAAGCTTATACTTAATTAGTTACATTTATTTGTCTTTAGGTGTCCTTAGTTCTCCATAACTCATTAATGCCATTGTGATTTATTTTAGGAGATAGTAAGGAGAATATCAAAATCTTGTTAATTGTGGAAAAAATCTCTGTTGCATGACGTGCCCCTCTCTTAAAGTTCCGGGAGAAAGTTCTTTCTCCTATACGTAACAATACTAGAGATCTTGCTGTTACATGGAGATCCGGATCATTCACACTGATACTCATGACAGAGAATCTTGCTGATTGCAGATTACAAATCGATTAAGATATTTATCGCTTGAAAAAATGGACGATGATAATGCACACTTGGGTGTTTATACCTTTAATCATATCCACTTACAAAGTACTATGTAGTGACATCTGCTAGTCTATGATTCCACTTTATTTATTTTGACTTCTGGGCAATTCTTTCCTGAGCTTTTTTAACATTAAATAAAATAAATTAAAATATACCTTCTTAGGTAAGATCCGTCGTCCTCAACTTATAAAATATGTATTCTTTATGTCTGTAGGTCTTTCAGAACATCCGTTCTATCTTCAGCAGGTCCTTCTTCGCTACATTATCTGATATGATGTTTGATGCTGCTGGTCCTAATATGGAGTTGTCGTGAATTTTATTAGTATTGATTTTTTAACATTATATTGGCTGAATTTTGTATATTGAAAATATGTTTGATGATTTATTTAATTTATTTTGTGCACTCCTATACTAATAATGACCTAATTATTATTATTATTATTATTGTTATTATTATTATTATTATTATTCTGTTTTTAGGGAAGTAAGTTGAATTAAAGCCCTCCATGGTATCTTTACCTTGTCGTGGTGGAGTGGCTTGTGTGCTTAAATGATCCTGAGAGCTATGCCGGCGGTAGCATTGCTGCCGATAGGGTTACCCATGCCGGACTGGTCGAAGGTGATAAGCCAGACGAAATAAGTACCTTGGTCGAAAGAGTGACGATCTTTCACCGTAAAAATACAACCGTCAAGAAATGCGGACATGGGTTCTACTGGGGTAAAATTTTCCGGAGGTCAAATAGTCCCCCATTCGGTTCTCCGGGCGGGGACTACTTCAGGGAACCCATGCCAAAGGCTCAAACACAGGGACATGTTCCTAGGAACATGGAATGTTAGGACTTTATACAATAGCGGGGCACTAGAGTGTAGTACTACTGGCCGATAGCGAGGAGATACTAAAGGCCAACACGCACACACTATTGAGTAACACTAAGAAATTAGGACTGGAAGTAAATATCAGTAAAACTAAATATATGGTCACACGTAGAAATACATTATATAATGGAAATGGACAGCTAATGACAAATGAGGGAAATTTTGAGGAATTGGCTGAATACAAATACCTAGGAACAATAATCACAAATAGGAATGAGATGCACCAAGAAATTAAACATAGGCTCAATTCTGGAAATGCATGCTATTATGCATTGCAGAGACTTTTGATGTCCCAACTCCTTTCAAAAAACGTTAAGCTGAAAATATATAAAACTATTATTCTACCAGTTATATTATATGGGTGCGAAACATGGACTCTTACTTTAAGGGAGGAAAGGAGGATTACGAGTATTTGAGAATAAAGTTCTTAGGAAAATTTTTGGACCAAAGAGAGATGAACAGACAGGTGAATGGAGAAGACTACATAACAATGAACTACATGGTCTTTATAGGAAGCCAGATATAATAAGAACAGTTAAGTCCCGTAGACTGCGATGGGCAGGACATGTTGCGCGTATGGGGAATGAAAGACGTGCATGGAAACTTCTTGTAGGAAAGCCAGAAGGAAAACGCCCAGTTGGTAGACCAAGAATGAGGTGGGAGAACAACATTAACTATGATTTGAGGGAAGTAGATTATACAGGGAATGATTGGAAAGCATTGGCTCAGGATAGGGATGTATGGAGAGCTTGTGTCCGTGCGGCCATGAACCTACGGGTTCGATAGTGCCAGTGAGTAAGTAAGTAAGTAAGTTGAATTAACAGAGAGACCATGGTATCCATTGACAACGGCATGTAATTGTTCAACTTACTTCCCTAGGGAAGAAAAGTAATTGACTTAATTAATACTGCAAAAATGTTACCTACTTAAAATTTTATTTTGTAATACAATACAATTTTATTGTATCACACTTACTTCTCACTTTGATAATTCAAATTTATAGTGATTGAACAGTTATTAACATTAGCCACAAAATTTGGTTGATTTTAATTAGTATTTTCTTATTTTAATTTACACCAGTTCTTAAATATTCTGTATACTTTTTCGTATCTATTTTTTCGACTTTGCTGGTAATTCACCACTTCCTCTATATCACAATTAATCATATCTGTAATTAATATGCAGTCTGAAACTGTTATTTAAAATGTCTGTCACTACTTCAGACAACAATAAACAATTGCAGTTGTTATGTAAAATTGTAGACTTTCACGGCAGGTGTCTTGTTTCATGTTGGATTTGTCTTTCGGGCTAAATGGCCGTGGTCTGGTTTTCTTAACACTCAACGTTTCGTCTACTACTGCGGTAGACATCCTCACAAGATTCTGCGTGTTCTATGACTTCCTAACTCTTCAACTGTCGGCTAAAACAAATCTCCTTTAAGACATAAACTAGGATTATTTAATTCAAATGTGAAATCAATTTTATTATACGGCTGTGAAACTTGGAAGGCTACAAAACTAATTGGAAAGAAATTGAAAATCTTTGTAGGCCCCTCAATCGTTGCCTGAGAAATATTTTGGGTATATGGAGGCCAGACATTATAACAAATAAAGAACTTTGGAGAAGAACGAATCAAAATGAAATTTGTAAAGAATTCAAATTTAGAAAATGGAAATTGGTTGGCCATGTGTTGAGGAGAGAGAATGATATCACAAAAATGGCGTTTGATTGGAACCCCCAAGGATTGAGCAGGCGAAGAAGAATACCTAGGGCAACATGGAGTAATATCATGAGGAATGAAGCTGAACAGGAGGGGATAAGTTGGAATGAAGTACCAAGTTTGCATCGGCAAACAACAGAGTGCGTTGGCGAGCTTTTATTAAGGCCCTATGCTTCCCAGTGGAGTGACCAGGACTACTACTACTACTACTACTACGGTACTAGTGAAGCTGAAAACACTGAGACGCTGTACCGACTACTTCTTTGACTTACATTTTCTAATATCTTTCTTAAGTAGGCCTGTATTGAACCTACAATAATGAAGCCAACTTACGGGAATACCTAAAAACTAAAAGAACCGACATAACTTTTAAACCTAAAAAGCTATTCACACTGACTTTAAATTTGACCATTTCGTGTATAAACTTGACATTATTATGAGATATGTAAATATTTTCTTACGCTGGACGATATTGACATCATAAGGTTATGACGGGAATAATTTTAACTGCTATTTAAAATTAAGGTAATTAGAGTATTGTATTTTTAGGAAAGTCGCCCATAATATCGAAAATAATAATATAAAATAAACCTCTATCACAAGTGTGGGGGCAGAGGCTCATTAGGATTTCCGGATCTTTGATCTGGTCAAAAACCCTGATGGAACTTAGAATGTTTAAATAAATTAATGATTTTGTAAAAAAAGGAAGAGGAGTAGGGCTGAGCAAGTTATTCTAGGAGTTAGAAGTTTCATTTACATTGAGAATTTTATTGTGCAATTCAATATAACTTTATTTATTTTTTGTTAATTTGATGTTTAACCTCCTAACTTAGCCAAATCCAGTCTCCTCACCACCAAGTTGAGGCCCCTCGGGACCTTCTTAAGATCTTTTAAGATTTTAAAATGTAAAAGAGAGAGTGGGGCGTGGAAAGAAACGGGAAGCTACCACACCTTTGTATCCCTAGTAAAGCTGCAAACATGGCATGGCGAGTCTTCCCACGGTAAAAGATTCCGGACGTAAATTATCCCCCCAATAGTTGTATGGTGCAGACACTTGGACATTACGACGGAATGAAGAAAAGCGACAGGAAGCTTTTGAGATGTGGATATGGAGAAGAATGGGACGTATAAAATGGACAGACAAAATAAAAAAATAAAGATGTGCTAGACAGAGTGGGTGAAGGAAGACAATGCTGGAACTTATAAAGAAGAGGAAAAGAAATTGGATTGGCCACTGGCTAAGAAGAAACTGCCTGCCGACGGATGCCCTAGAAGGGAATGGTCAACAGAAAGAAAGTTAGAGGCAGAAAAATACATCAGATAATAGACAATATAAAAATAAATGGTTTGTATGCGGGTACAAAAAGGAAAGCTGAGTTAAGGAAAGAGTGGAGAATGCTGAGTTTGCAGTGAAAGACCTCTTTGGCAGATATTCAATTCAACTGTTGTTTTCCACAAATGCTATATAGCCTACACGTTCGTAATAATTCAATTGTTGTTATTCAGATATATAATATAAATAAAGCTTCTTAAATTAACAGGTTGCTATAACTGATAAAACGTACCGCATACTTTTATTTATTTTTTTTTGTATTTTGTAAAAATATAATTAACATAAATTAAATTTAAAAAATGTTATTTCCAAAAATTCTATTATTGTGGAATTGGCACTTTCCAAATCAGCAATCACGTTTCTTCGTTAAATGAATGTTTCATGAATCGATAAGTCGAAAGGTTATTCGACCCTGTGTATACTTATTCGAGTTGTGACGTTTCTGGGTTCAGCTAGCTGGTGTTGAATAAAAAATCGGTGGAATAAGACACAAACTTCGTCTAGCTGGTTATCGTTAGTCTGGTGTGGATTATCGCTGGACTTAGCAGGCAGATTCATTTAGTGGGTTATCGCTAATTCATCTGCAGCGAAATAGCTAGTGTTGGTGGGGATAATATAGAGGAAACACACTATGTATTCCTCTATGGAGATAATGTGAATAAGCACAAGGCTCCGTCAAACCGAATGCGATAGTCTGCTGGCGCGGCGGGAATTTTGATGTTCACGCACAATTGATTTGAATAAAATTTGACAAATATATTATTCATTTTAATCAGAAATTATTAATATACTAATTACCCCAGCAGTGCTGGGGTAGCTAGGGTTGAATGCACTCCACTGATTTAACCACTCTTCCAGTTCTAAGAAGTAGTTTTCTTCGAAAGAGGTAAGAACCAGGAGATCGTTCATTACTAAAATGATAAAACTGTCATGTTCAAATTAAAACATTAATTAATACTAGAGGAGAAAATATTATTTCTACTTATTTGAGTACGTGTGAGTACTTTCTTTCTTATTCTTAGTTTAACCTTTCTCTTTTAGGTCCCATGCTACCCGATTGTACTTTCATTGCACATACTATAAGAACTTTTAATAGTGTATTCACATAGACTTTCACGGCCGGAGTTGCTATTATGATGTTGAAGATTTTTGGGCTGTAGGCTGCGGTCGTGAGGCTTGTAGTTCCCCGACGTTTCGCCAAAGACTGCGTCTGGCATCCTCAAGGGTTGTCTTGAGACTCATCAACATCATCACTTTTAATAATGTTTTTTGTTATGTTACACTAAACTTACTAACTTATTGACGTTTTCGAACCACAAGGACACATGCTCTCCGTACATTCCTATCCTGGACTAATGTTTTTCAGTTACCACTGTATAAATAAATTCTCAGAAATCAAGGTTAATGTTATTCTCATAACTTATTCTTAGCGTAGCTACTTATAATGCTCTTTCCTGCCGATTTTTTCATTCCAAATTCGTGCCACATGTTCTGCTCATAACAATAACGAGATTTCATTGTTCTTATTATACCTATTTTCCTTTAGATATCCTATAATAAATTATTATGTTGTCTTCTCCACTCACTTAGTCTGTTTGTCTCTCTTTGGTCCAATTAAAAAAACATTATTCTCAAATACACGTAATCTTGTCTCTTCCCATAAAGTAAGAGACCGAGTCTTCTCCATTCACTTGTCTATTTGTCTCTCTTTGGTCCAATTTTTTAAAAACATTATTCTCAAAAACACTTAATTTTTTCTCTTCGTATAAAATAAGAGACCGTGTTTCGCATCTATAACTAGAAGAATAACCGTTATATATTGTTTTTGTTAAACTTTTGGAAAGAAGTTGGGATGACAACAAAATATAATGCATTTCCAGAATTGAACATGTGTTTACTTTCTTTCTGCTCCTCATTCCTGTTTGTAATTATTGTTCTGGATATTTGAATTCAACCACTTCAAAATTGTCCTCATTTGTCATTAACTGTTCATTTTCATTCTATAATGTATTTCGTCGTGTGATCATATATTTAGTTTTATTGGTAATTACCTCCAGTCCCATTTTCTAAGTGTTACTTAACAGAGTGTGCGTGTGTTGGATCTTAGTATCTCCTCGTTATCGTCCAATTATAATACGTCTTCAGCAGAAACTAACACCTTTTTAATAATTGAATTGTAAGTCTTCATCATCCTCTAAAGATTTCACGACGTGCTCTAGTGCAAAATTTAATAGTAGATAAGATATTGCATCTCCTTGCTTTGACCCATTGTGAATTTCAAAAGATCCGAAAACTGTTTGCTTACACGCGCACTACTCGTTGTACATACCATTTATAGTAGACAATTCTATAACTACAAGATTTGGTACATGAATTTATCCAGAATGAAGAAAAATTGTGATAGTATGGAATTAAACACCTGTATATATATATATATATATATATAATATATATATATATATATATTGTATGATAAGAAAAATAAATGCCTGGACGGGATTCGAACCCGGATCTCTGAGTCTGTACCTCAGTGTGATATCCATTACACCACCAGGCGAATCCAATTCAAACATTTATTTTTCTTATATATGTATTATATTCTCCATTATTATATATATATATATATATATATATGGCATGATAAGAAAAATAAATGCCTGGACGGGATTTGAACCCGGACCTCTGGGTTGGTACCCTAGCGTGCTATCCATTACACCATCGGTCAAATCCAATACAACCATTTATCTTTCATAGGGCCTATATCACCCTCAGGGATCCCCATCTAGGGGATATGTGGATGGCGACCACAAGGTGCCCAAGCTGAGCAAAACATTGCTTCCACTTACTTGTGTTTTGCTCCTTACTTTTGCCTTTAACCGATCTGGTATTTCTTCCTTTCTTCCACTTACTTATACCAGACTCTTTTAACTTTACTATCTAACATTTCTTGGTTAACTCTTGCTATCCATTACACCACCGGGCAAATCCAATACAACTATTTATACAATTTATCTTTCTTATATATATATATAACATTCTGCATTATTATTAAGTGGAGTGATAATAGTAATAATGGAGAATATATATATATATGTCCACCGCTGTGGTCTCGAGGTAGCATGCTGCCTTGTCACGCAGCGGGCCCGGGTTCGATCCCCGGTCGGGGCAGTTTTTCTGGGTGAGGTTTTTATCGGGGCTTTTCCTCACCTGTAAGACAAATGTCAGGAAAACTTTAAGGCCCAAACGGTCCCCGAAATCATATGGCCATCATCTTCATCATCATCCTTATCATTATCATCATCATCATCACCATCACCCTTCACCGGTGTGGAAAGCAACGGGAAGCTACCACACCTACACAATTCCCTAGTAAAGTTGCAAGCATAGCATGAAAATGCTATGATTGCAGTGAAGGACCTGCCTTCGGGCAGAATTACTATGGATGGATATATGTTTATATTGGATTTGCCCGGTGATGTAATGGATAGCACGCTGGGGTACCAACCCAGAAGTCCGGGTTCAAATCCCGTCCAGGAATTTATTTTTCTTATCATGTCATATTAAGCTTGCATTCTCAATGTTAAAAATTTAATTATAACATATATATGAAACTATTCGTTCAAATTAATACAGGAGACAGAGAAGACCAAAACAAATATATTTCGATAAGGAACATACGGTCTCAGAAGTCAACTTGTAATGTTAGAGAACATTTTGTTAATGGTGCTGACGTAAGCTGTAGTATCGGTCGATGTGGCCCTCTGACCTGGCCATGCAGATCACTCGACCTCAGGTGTCTGGATTTCTTCCTCTGGGGGATGTGAAGCATCTGGTTGTTGAAACCGTTGTGGAAACAGAATAAAACCACGTCGCTAGAATTGCCGCACTGATGGAACCATTGCAGACATGCCAGGAATCTTCGAACATGCCAACACGACAATTAATATCGTCAGACTATGTACTGCATGCATACAGGTCATATTGCCGTGCATTCGAGCAATTCCTGTAATGCTGCTGCTGTAATTAGTAGAGACCGAATTTGTGTGCGAAATGCATGTTTTGTTTTATGCATTAAAAATTATATGGAAATGATTTATTTGTTAAGTGACCCTTCACAGACAATTTGAGCGGCATTTGATAATGCATAGAGCGGGGAAAAAGTGCTTATTTTAGATTTTTAATGCATAAATGCACATTTTACTCCTAAATGTGATATTAACTTATACTTTTCCCTTTAGCTAATTACTAGTAATTAATTATTAATTAATAAAGTATTTGCAATCAATTGGATATAAGCGTAACATGTATATTTACATCTGCATAAGAGGGGAATGCCCGTGGGAATTTAGAAATATTATTACGGTATTGCTAAAATAGCATTTGATAAGCTTAGTGAAGTATTAAATAAAAATTCTGGCTACAATAGAATTTGTCAAATTAGCAAAATATTCTCTGGTGATAGTGAGAAAACTGCAATCGAAGAGGAATTCACTGAAGAAGAACTGTGGTGTTTTTCACATGCACCTGTGACATCATGTGATGTATAAAGGACATTTTCATTGTATAAAACCTTCTTCACTGACAGACGAAGGAGCTTGACACAAGAAAACATAATGAAAACCTTCCATATCTGCGCTAACAGCTAACAGCCAGTATTAAGTTAAGATTACCCACAAAGAATAATTTATTTGATTTTATTACAATATGATTTTACATATTTAGGGTGCATATTTTCTACATTTTTCATGTATATTTGCATGCTTATTTAGTACTTTATTTTGCATACAAATCCGGGCTCTAGAAATTAGCATGTTAAACTATCTTCTGTGTAAATCATCCATTACATTACAAGTTAACTTCAGAGACCATATGTTCCTTATCGAAATATATTTGTTTTGATGTTTTATACCTCCTGTATTAATTTGAACGAATAGTTTCGGAACACTCTGTATATACATATAGATTAGATACAAAGAAAGAGAAGGAGAGGATATATATATATATATATATATATATATTTTCTTATAATTTACAGTATTTATATTGAATATCATTTAGACGAAGATACACAACACTTAGACACTTATATCATGCAATGAGTTAGAAAGTGATCTTTGAAATTGCTTATTTTGATTTTTATCGTTTTTTGAGCATTCGATATACATTACAGATTATGCTCATATCTAATACTAGATGAGTTAGTGACCAATTGAAGACACAGGTGAAAAAGGGGTAGCTCCACTTTTCCAGAAATGCAGGTTAAATTGGTATATAATAAAGAGAAAGAGTCTGCTTCAGCTGGTGCAAAAAAGGAAGTAGCTCCATGCCTTCCATAATAAAGAGAACGAAGAAAACTGTCAACTCAACTTTAATTCGGAGCAAGAAAGAGGTACTTAATGAAGATTTGCACCTCTACCACTCAAGCGGCCGAAGTCCCTTCAAGTAAAAGAACTGGCTTCAAAATACGTATGAGTATCATCCAATTATATGTAGTTCTATGACAACCTGCAGTATCAGGGAGAAGATTCTCATCATGATTCTGATGAAAGCATCACTGACAACACCTGATGATATTGGTAACCAGTTTAAATAAATACATGGTAATAAATACCTTCACGTGAAGATGTATTTGTTATTATTTAATAATATTTTCCTTATTAAGGAGTTTTTGGCATAAATTCTTCAAATACCTACCCCAAAAAGGAGTCAGCTCCAACATGTTTATTGCGATTGTACACAATCGTACAAATAAAACAATTGAAACTGATCAAGAAAATATTGTGTTTCTTGCTGAACTACCTTAAATCAATGCTAAAATTTTGGTTATACTATTACCAGCTTACACATTCAGTTTTTTGTTTCTCCTGAAAAGTTTATGAAAATGGAGCTACCCCCTTTTTGCACCGGTGTCTTCAGTTACTCTATTTTTTTGCGATTAGTCCCTCCATCTTCTTAGTGCAGCATTCGCTAAATTCTGGTAGTGCCTTAAACATAACTGTGCGCGAAGAAAATCTTATTCCTCATTCGCTTGACGTAGAATTGCAAGTAGAGAATATGTAAAATTTATGAGCTGAAACATAACGTTTTAAAATTATTTCATATTTGACATTTAAATAGATATCATATTCTATTTAATTTACACAGTTTTACCTGTCACCTTAAAGGTACTTTTACGTGCCTTACAGTGGCGCGACCTGTCGGGAGAGGCATTTTAAACCATGGATCATACACACACACTTTTTTGACCACACAGAACATGCAGATATCAGCTTAATGTCAAGTGTCTCTTCGACACAACACAACATTAACACACACATCCATATACGCCTATTCATACTAAAATGCTATTGTGTTATTACTTAATTGTAATATTATTGTGTTTTCTTTATGTAATTGTAATGTTAATGTTTTTAGTGTATAATGCTATTGTGTTATTATTTAATTGTAATATTATTATTGTGTTTTCTTTATGTAATTGTAATGTTATTGCTGTTTTTGTTGTTTATTTTTCTTTACACTGGTACCAATTATTACTTTATTGTAACGGACTGTCAACAGCACGTACGGCTTACTGCCCGTGCGACCCATATTTGTAAATAATATTGTAAATATCTTACTTTTTGTCTAATAAAGTCCTACTACTACTACTACTAAACATGGCGAATGTGATAATGCTGATTATGATGGCTAGATGCAGGTGAATGGAGAAAACTACATAATAGTGAGCTACATGATATGTATAGGAAGCCAGTTATAATGAAAACAGTTAAGTCTCGTAGTCTGCGATTGACAGGACATGTGGCACGAATGGGAGATGAAAGAGGTGCATGAAAGGTTCTTATAGGAAAACCAGAGGGAAAATGCCCAGTTGGTAGACCAAGAATGAGGTGAGAGAATAATATTATCCATGATTTGAGGGAAATATATTATACAGGGGATGATTGGAAAACATTAACTCAGGATAAGAGTGTACGGAGAGCTTATGTCCGCGCGGCCATGAACCTACGGGTTCGGTAGAGCCAGTGAGTTAGTTAATTACGATGGCTAAATGCTGTTCGGGGACCATTTGGGTCTTAGGCCGGTATTCAAGAACCAAACTTTCCGCGAAGAGCAACTCTCAGCCCGTCTCTCCGTGGTTAATTATATGGATCATACAGAACCTACTCTAACTGACTCACTCTATTAAACATTATGTGCTAACAAGATATTTATTAAAAAAACTTTCCGGGAACAATTGAAAGATGAGAGCCTCAGCTTACGGAAGACAGAGATGGCGTGGCCTAGAGAGCTTGGTTCTTGAATTCCGGCGTTAATGTTTTCTGACATTTGTCTTACAGGTGAGAAAAAAAAAACCGAAAAAACATCATCCAGGAAATCCGATCGGACATCGAACCCGGGTATTATTTAAGGGACGAGTTTATTATTTTTGTTTAGTAGACGATTGCTTGTTTGATGTCAGAAAATGTTTGCCTTTAAATATTACTGCTCCAACTGTAAACAAAAGGAAGTACTTGAATAACTTATATTTATTTCAGAAGATCGGCCGTAAATGGATTAAACAGCGAATAGAATTAATTACTTTGTCTTAGTTTTAATATGACTAGCGGACCCGGCAGACGTTGTCCTGCTCGAACATTCAATTTTCGTGTCATTGCCGGACGATAAAAATATGTTACTTTTTTTTACCATAAAATTCACTAATTAATAAGTTTGCAAGAAAACTCCTCACTGCCATCTGTTATGGCTCAAGAATCGTGCATTATGACGTCAAATTGTTGTCGCGCGGAATGTCAGTAATGCAGATGACTACACATCTAACATAAAAATACTATTATCCGGTCGCAGCGTCACCTACCGGGTCCACTTGTGAATCTAAACCATCCAGGGACCGACTAAAACACACATACAAAATTTCATCAAAATCGGTCCAGTCGTTTAGGCAGTTTTTAATTTAGGATTTCAAGTAAACTTCCACTTCTAATAGTCTGATTTCGATCATTTTTTGATATTGTCTACCTCTGTTTATTTTAATAGGATATACTGAGTTTCGTTGTGAAACATCGAAAATTGTGACCGCTAGAGCGATTTTTAAATTTTTACTTCATGTGAACTCCTACACCTATTGGTTTTAGAGGGTAGAAATGTGAATCTAAACCATCGGAGGATCCAATCAGACACGCACAAAAAATTAATGGAAATCGATACAGTCGTTTAGGAGGAGTTCAGTGACAAACGCAGGTACAAAAGAATTGTGTATATAAATATGTCTCCAGATGTAATTTGACTGCGGGGATGAGTACTTTCTTGAGTAAAACTACATGGGCTGTAACAAAAATAGTGGCAACATTGATGTAGAACCGAAACCAGACTGAGTGAATTGTTGTAAATTCTGTCTCATGGTAATAAAAGTCTGACATATCTTAGAGTCAATGGACTCGTCTGTACGTCTCAAAGCGCATGAGCTTTGGAAAGAGGATGTTTGTCTTCTCTGAATTGCCGCTCTAAGCTGTTGTGTTTCGCTGTGTTTGCAAAGCAGGAACAGCGATTTTGGTTGATAATGTAATGTGCCCAGCGTTGCTAATGAAGAGTCCACATTTCATGTTTGTTGAAACCTCCATTAATTTTGCACGATAATGGTCGGGCGCATACGGCACACTTAGTAGCTGATCTGTACCGTCGCTGTTGATGGGAAGTGCTTTTCCATCCACCAAATTCACCGGACTTAAGTCCCTATGATTATGATTTAATCCCTAAGATGAAGGAACCACTTCATGACATTCGATTCCAGACTGTTCCCGAGATTCTGCTGGCATTAAGGTGGTACATCAGAAACATCAATAGAACAGGAGCTGCTACAATAAAAACTACGGCTTCGATATCGCTGGCAATGAGTTGTAGACAATGCTGGGTACTACATTGAAGCACTGTAGAAGTTTCACAGACCTTCTAGATAAATACTAGTAATAAATAACTAGTTGCCACTATTAAAGTTACAACCAAAGTAGTTAACAGGGAAAGTTTAAGCTATGAGTGACAATGGTTTAAATTAATTGTAATTAATTACTTACACTTAGCCAAGTTTCTCGAGATGCAATTGAAAATCCACCAACGCTGAATACTAGTGGTCTGTTGGATCTCATGATGGCGAATACAAGAGCCTTTCTGAATCTTGGTGACATTTCATACCAGTTGCATCCGTAGACAGCGTCCTTTATACGCTCACTCTGCAAGTCATACAGGTAAATAAGATTTTTATAGTAATTTCCTGACTAATGACTTATGAGTTCAACGTGTCCATATGCAGAACAAGTGAATGCTGCAGATTTAAAAATGCAAGCAATGACCATCATTGTTGTGCAAAGGCTATCCTCTCTTAAAGTGATCCTCATCAAAACAAAACCATGCGACCCGCTCACTTTTAATTGGTTATGGACTCCGACGTACGATGTAGGAGTAAATACACGAAAAAGTAGTTCCCTTCATTAAATTAAAAATATTTCCTCTGAATATAGTTGTTATTCTTCGTGAATGAAAATAATAATATTCGAAACATAGAAAATATTCTTATATATACCTAATCAATATTACAACTTAAAATAGTTTATTACATAATATGTATGATGCATTTGAGTCATGCTTCAGTCGATTCTGATTCAAAAGAAAATGGCTAAAGGTATCGAGTCTTCTTTTGCTGTGTTGCCATCTAAATTTTTAAAACACAAATCTGGCAAACCTTTGACTAGTGGTCGGAAAACAGTTATTTTAAATGTATTTCACAAGTTCACTGAAGAATCTGGCCAGCTTTCTTGTAATCTACCCCGTTCAACTATCACAAGTCTTATATACTTCACACGTGCTCCCTGGTCAATGTGACAGTAATTGTGGTGCGAATGGCGGAAGGACCCAATTGGCGTTTGTTTATGTTAGGATCACTCTAAGAGCGGATAAGGTTTAGGGTAACATTGTTTATCTCTCACCACAGAGGGTTCGGAGTCTAAAACCGATCGGGTTAAATGTTTTGGTTGAGGTTTTCCAACGTTTTCCTAAAATAAAAGTCATTCTTCAATGTAGTTATTTAGAAGGAACAAGAATAAAATATTGAGGGCAATATTGCTTTTGTGTCCACCGCTGTGGTCTCGAGTTAACGAGCTGCCTTTTCGTGCAGCGGGCACGGGTTCGATCCCCGGTAGGAACAAGTTTCCTAGAATACGTTTTTTTCAGGGGTTTTCCTCGCCTGTAAGAGAAATGTCAGGAAACTTTAAGGCCCAAACGGTCCCCGAAAATCATCTGGCTGTCATTATCATCATTAATATATTCATTATGTTTAGGAATTACGGTCTCTCCTGGCGTATCATTACCATCACCTATCATATATCATCGGGGCAGCGTAACTCCGCCTTCCAGGTGCACCAATCTCAGGTGTGGGTTACTATAACGCACGCCAGGAGAGAATACGAGAATATCGAAATGACAACGTGGTGGCATTGTAAATAAATAAATAAATAAATATATATATATATATATATATATATATATATTGCTTCGTTTTTATTTATTCTTCATAAGTAATGCCACGAGTGATTTCCAATTTATCTGGAGAATTTGGAAATCAAGAGTGGCATTTGTTAGGGCTATTTAACGAATAAAATTAAGCTGTTTACTCACAAATAATTATTTAACTATAGTTATTTTAAAATATTTATATATTTAATGTAAACGGCGATGTTTGAAAACAAATGAGAAATGATAGGTACGCTTCATCTGCTTCTTTTGTTTATCACTGCGACCAGATCATACTATTTATTGCCAAAGGAACGCAATATTGTAAGAATGCTCTCTAGTGGAGAAAAAATGAAACACATCAAACTGTACATTAATTCAATTATGATGTCGTATGATGTAAATATGACAATTATATTTTTCTATTATTACCTGGGAAAAAATACATTTAAGAAAGTGCAAACAGTGGTTTATTTTTTAGGTGGTATAATAAATTGCTACAAATGTTTTTATATTAACTCCTGCAAGCGCTATGTGTTGACATCTATGCACTATATATACAACCTGGTAGCCGTATTTCTTATAGGCTCAGTAACTGCAAAATAATGGTCAGACCTATTCAGAATATTAAAAAGGAGGAGCTTTCTTTAATATGGTAAATATAACACTGATAAATATTTCGTGAAACACGACTCTGATTGGTTGTAAAACAGAAATCATTGAAACGTGATTGGTCATTGATTCCCATTTGGGGCATGAGTTAAATAGTCATATTAATTGACCATGATAGAAGTAAAGGTTAAAACAAATGTAGATATATGCGATTGTAAAAGTAATTAAAAATTATATTTTTGGTATTTCCCTGCTCCTGAAACTTTTTTTGTAGTTGGTTTATTACTCTGATGTCTGAATGCAGTTTTAATTAACCATTGCAAATGTCTAAACTCCTGTTGTTGAGATGTAGTTAAAGCATTTTTAATTTATTGGAATTTCATAATTTTAGCCTTAATAGGGATTATACAGTATGTAGTTTAATGTTTTATTATTTGCAAGGGAGGAAAAGAGATTACGAGTATTTGAGAATTAAGTTCTTAGGAACATTTTTCGACCAAAGGGAGATGAACAGACAAGTGAATTGAGAAGACTACATAACTGTGAACTACTTGATCTTTATAGGAAGCCAGGTATAATAAGAACAGTTAAGTCTCGTGGACTACGATGGGCAGGACATGTGGCACGAATGGGGAATGCAAGACTTGCATGAAAGCTTCTTGTAGGAAAACCAGAGGGAAAACGCCCAGTTGGTAGACCAAGAATGAGGTGGGAGAATAACATTAACTATGATTTGAGGGAAGTAGATTATAGATTATACAGAGAATGATTGGAAAGCATCAGCTCAGGATAGGGGTATATGGAGAGTTTATGTCCGCGCTGGCATGAACCTACGGGTTCGATAGTGCCGGTGAGTAAGTAAGTAATATGTAGTTTAATTTTAAATGATGAAAAATGTTGAAAATAAAAATACCATTTTTCAATACTGCACATCGTGATATGGAAAGATAATGCAACATATTAATTATTTTTGCTTTATTAATATATTTGTATTTATATAGAAATCATTTGCCTGCTTATAAACATGAGTGTATGTTAGTTTAGTCCTGTGTCTTTATTTTGTAAAACAGTCGGAATGTGTTAATAACAAATGAAGCTTTATATTACCTGATCTATGACTTTCTGGCCGTACCAACAAGGCAACAGTATTTGTAAAGTCAAAACCATAACGTAATTGATGGACTTGAATCTTGTATGTATATCTACTCTGGGCTGAAACATAAATAATAAGTAAATAAGTAATAATAATATTCTTCTTCTTCTTCTTCCTTCCAAGTATTAGGCCAAGGCCTGTTACGATCCTATAGAAAATTTTCCCTCCAGCTTCTTCCGGAAAATTCTCGTATAAGACTTGAAAGCATAATAATAGTCCCTTCGATTGGTTGCTGGCCAAAGGAAGGCAAGACCAGTGATGGGCCTGCCATCTTATAGCCTCTGGTCAGGCTTTTCTGGAGAAGAAAAGAGAATAAAGGAAAGAAGAAATGGAAGAAAGGAAAGACTCCCTAGCCCTCGGATGCCCTAATAGCGTCGGGGTCGAAAAAACAAGAGTTAACCAAGAGACGTTAGATAGTAAAGTTAAAAGAGTGCAAAACACAAGTAAGTGGAAGAAATGTTTTGCTCGGCTTGGGCACCTTGTGGTCGCCATCCACATATCCCCTAGATGAGGACCCCTGAGGGGAATATTAATAATAATAATAATAATAATAATAATAATAATAATAATACTTATTATTATTATTATTAACGGTAGTAAAATAGGCCCTAATTAATAAAACGAGAAACGCCAATTAATACATGGACAGTACATTGCATCAGTTAATGTTCAAGCCAAAGTTAGAGCAAATTTAAATTGAGACTCTTTCAAAATAATTATAATATCCGGTAGCCCATGATTTTCTGTGTTAGGCATTTCCAGTTACGAGAAGTGGAGGTAGTATATGATGTGGAATGTTGATACGTCCTATGTTGCAGTATATTAAGCAAGGTATTATGTTGTGATCGTGTGCTTAAATTATGGTTGGAGGATAGATACTGGAAACGGGAAGATAAATAACTCTGGTCTACTGTAATTTTGCTACTGAACAAAAACAAGTGTATTTAACCAAATTCGAGTGTGCTGATTACAGATCTGAAGTCCGTTTTTCTCTAGCACATCGCCATTTATTATAATTACATTTTTAATTTTAATTTTTTTGTTGTATTTAGATATGTTTCCTCAATTTCATTATAGGTTAATTCCTTAATTTCATTATATAATAATAATAATAATAATAATAATAATAATAATAATAATAATAGCTTTATTTTACCTGGCAGAGTTAAGGCCTTAAGGCCTTGTCTACCACTCAACCAGGTGTTAAATTATATCACTTTAAATAAATTTATAAGAACATATGAACTTACAATTGGAAGTAAGCACTAACAAATCTATTAAAAGTGCTTGGACCTTTACTTTTCCGCTTATGTCGTGAACGAAAGTTACATATAGCCGTGAACGAAATTATTTAATTCAAACAATTCGAAAACAATTTGAACTTTTTGGTTTTAATTCTATAGAAACTCCTTCTATTGAAAATATTTCCACTCTTGTTGGAAAATATGGAGATACCAGCAGAAATCACCCTTCATACTCGGGCCATATTGACCCTGGTACCTGGATTCCGTTGTTGATATGTCCTGATGGAACCTCTCACCATGTTTATCACTCAGCCCCGAGATTTGTAGGAAAAAAGTAAACAAAAATTATATATATATATGAAACGTGAGGCGCTTGTTGACGCAGATAAGATATTTCTTCCACCCTTTCATATATAATGAAAAATATAAATAGAGTTAATCAGCTTAAGGGTATTATTTGAGGAATAGAAGAGTATTATAAAATAATTACTGGACCTCATGAAGAACTTTGTGCGGGCACTGAATCATGATGGTGGAGGGTTTAAGTATCTGAAAGAGAAGCTTGGGAGAATGAAGAGTGATGCAAAATTGAAAGCAGGAATTTTCATTGAACCAGAGATCCGACAGTTGATGTGTGACACGACGTTCAGGACAAAACTAAATGCTCTGGAACTCGAAGCTTGTGATTAATTTGTACTTGTGGCAACAAGGTTTGTAGGAAATTATCGAGCTGGAAACTATGCTGAGCTAGTGCATAACATGCTTAGAGCATTTCAGAATCTGGGTTGTCGCAAGTCTTTAAAAATACACTTTTTACATTCTCATCTTGACTTTTTTCCCTACAAATCTTGGGGCTGTGAATGATAAACATGGCGAGAGGATCCATCAGGACATATCAATGATGTAATCCAGGTATCAGGGTCAATATACCCCGAGTGTGATGGGTGATTTCTGCTGGTTTCTACAGTTGATCAACTACATTCCAACATAAGTGGAAACGCAAATGCCCTAAGCACTTTTAATATATGTTTTGCGCTTACTACTAATTGTAAATTTATTTATTCTTATAAATATGTTAAAAGTAATATAATTTAACAATATATATCCATCCATCCATCCATCCATAGTAATTCTGCCCGAAGGCAGGTCCTTCACTGCAATCATAGCATTTTCATGCTATGCTTGCAGCTTTACTAGGGAATAATTGCAGGTGTGGTAGCTTCCCGTTGCTTTCCACACCGGTGAAGGATGATGATGATGATAATAATGATAACGATGATGATGATAATGATGGCCATATGATTTCGGGGACCGTTTGGGCCTTAAAGTGTTCCTGACATTTGTCTTATAGGTGAAGAAACACCCCGATAAAAACCTCACCCAGAAAAACTGTCCCGACCGGGGACAAGACAGCACACTACCTCGAGACCACAGCGGTGGACAACATATATATATATATATAATATATATATATATATATATATATATATATATATATATATATATATATATATATATATATATTTATATATAAGTTAACTCAATTTATACCACTGCCTTTACGATAAATGACTAACTAAATAGGCGTAACTATTGAATAGTAAGATTTACGATTATTTTAGAGTCCCATAACTCAAAAACCTAACGTGCTGGGATAAATCAGATTACAAGATCTGGAATCAGCCAGAATTTCCTCTGCAGCAGACAAAAATGATTTTTTTTGTAAAACAAGTGTAATCGCAAGTCGAAGAGTGTAGAACTAGACAGTGTAATTTTCTTCTCTCTTTAAGTTGGAGCCATGACAATTAGTGGACACGTGGAGAAATGTGATTATATTTTCGGACATTAAATTGACGATGTATGCATCAACCGGCTAAGCGCAATTAAAATGAGATATTGATGTCATCTGTTGCACTGGCTAATGTAGTAAGTAAATGCACACTTTTAGCGCCAAATTTTTAAATATAGACTTATTATTAAAGAAAAATGTAAACGCCATCAGTCCTATAAGATGTTCTGTGTTTTGCAACAAACGGGTATGAAACTAGAACTACATAAATGCTAATGTAGCTGCATTTTGCATCATGCAAATAAACATCAAATATTCCCGCTCTTAGATTGTTGATGCCTAACTGTCAAACAAGGAAAATAACTTGCAATGTCTATTATTGTTAGTTTGGCGCTATAATAAATAGTGAAGATTGACTTGAACTTTAAACGCATTTTTCTCGAAACTTATATAATGGCGCTTAGCCGGTTATGCATAATGTCGTCCAAATATGTTTCTGATACACATATTTGAACACGCTGCACAATTTTGTTTTTTTTTTTCATTATGAGGAACACATTTGAGTAAAAGTAGATTGTCGGTACTGGTGGACCAGTAGTTACCATAGTTGCCTGTGGTTGTAAGGTTCATGGGTTTAAACCCGGACGGGGTCGATTGATGTTTCAAGGTTTAACAATATTTTCCTTCGGAAAGAAAGTAAAATCACGAGTCCGTGTCTTAAATTTAAGACATAAAAATTTCCTGTCTGAAATAAGAGACCTCTGAGAAAATCAGGCCTTTCACGCCCATATATATATATATATATATATATATTGTAGACTTTCGCAGATATAAGTATGATTAAGAAAGTTTTCTTGTGTTTTCCGCGTCATGGACTCAAGGTCGGCCGGCCACTGATTCCGACGTTTCGACGTGACCCCACATGCCATTATCAACGAATGATAATCACGTCGAAACGTCGGAATCAGTGGCCTGAGGCGGACTATGAATCCATGACGCAGAAAGCCCAAGAAAACTTTTAATGACATTTATATATCTATTTTTTATTTATGCATAAACCTAGTTGTTAAGGAGTGTCGTAAAAATACCACTTACATACCTTGTAAAAAAGATAAACAATTATTTAAAACTCCAAACGCTACAGGCCTACAAGACCCTTGACCTACCAGCCGGCTGTTTGCCTCACGTCCACAAGTGTTAATCACGGAGGTACACGATTATCGAACCAGTATAGGGGTGACATGTGGTCAGCATGCCGGGTCCCCCAGCCGTTATAGCTGGTCTTCTCAACCTGGGGTCGCTACTTATTGTAGCTACCCAAATTCCTCACGATGCTGGGTGGGCACCGGTCCCTTACTGGTCGAAATTCCATGAGAAAATTTCTTCTCCCATGAGGACTCGAACCAGCGCATGTCCCGTAGCTCTGCTCCAAGGCTTCTTGCCTTAACCACACGGCTACGGCGAGGGATTAATTATTTAAAACTGTTCACTTTAATAATTTATATGACAAAAAGCAATAATCTTAAGAATAAATAAAAAAAGGATGTAATCGAAATATTAACATTTTTGAGATAATAAATTCTTCTTGTAATCTTGAAAGCCCATGTTTCCCTTAACAGAGATTTAGGCGCTCTCCCCCTATAGGGAAGAATTTGAAACATACTAATTTAGTTACACTTGTTTTCGTATAGACGTCCTTTTGAGTGGTCCGTGGTCAGCGTTCCGCCTCATACTGACATCTAGGAAACCAAGGTAGTACTAGGACGGGAAAATTTTGCTTAGAGACCTTTCAATTGGGCTTAGGGATCTTTTACGAGCCTGAAAATCTTCAGACTCGGGACCCACGGCTTAAAAGTCCCTCCCGGAGGACTTGCTCCTTGGATTTTTCCATCCTAAAAAATCCATCGACCCCGGCCGGGTTTGAACCCGCGACCCTCGGGACCAGAGGCAAGGAGCATAACCACTAGTCCACCGCGGCCGATAGATATTAAATTAATGAAATAAAAATGAGTTTTTTTTACTTTTTATTTTCAAAACGAAAAAAAAATGTATGTTACAAAGAAATAACTTACCAAGGATGCTACGAAGCTGGCAACGCACAAGCCACATATAATTACAGTAAACTGAATAAACAGGATCATGCTCATCACTTCATTAGCTTCTTTACCAAAACTGTAACATAATACGAGTATATATCACATCATATTTACTGACATGACCAACCTCATGGTCTCGCCGGTCAGAGCTTCTCACTACAGTTCATGAGGTTTCCGGTGACAGCACAAGCATTTTTTTTTAAAGGGGATCATTCCTATGGTTGCCCATGGTCTGTAATTTATGTAAAGTTTAGGTTTAATTGTTGCTTCGTTATAATTTATCACCCAACTTCAGAAATGGGTTACATTTCCGCCAGCGCTGTTAACCAATAACTGAAACCATCCAAACATACCAAAATACGATTGGCACGAACAACTCCTTAGAATGCCGAACAATAGATTACCTCTGCAGCTGTTCAACTACAGACCCAGGAAGGCTTAAGAAGCGATGGAGGGATCAATTTCTATCCTGAAGTGGAACATGCCAATGGCCTAATCCATGACTGCAAATTGATGATGATGATGCTATTAATCATTTTTGGCAAAGCCTGGAAAGTAGATCTGGGCGTAAAAGCCCTGAGGCTAATCAAGTTAACGACTAGCGGTGAGCAAATCCTTTCGGTTCTCCTGGAAGTCCTGAATAGGAGAACCCCGGGTTCCTGCAAAAGCATTTGCAGTGATGTCTCGAGTCGGTTGTTTGAATGCGACGGACCGCACTGAAAACTATTTCATACATAACATTAATTATTGGGTACATTGTGTAATTCGACACACATTTAAGTGATTTATACTCGTTTGTTTTCTTATGTTCTATTAAAAATTTAACATATAAAAATGAATGTTTGTTTGTATGTATGTTTGTTTGTTCGTACTTTATGCGCTGCCATACCGTTGATCCGATTGTGATGCGGTTTTTTGCAAAATGTTCAGGAGATTCCTGGGATGAACATAGGCTATAAGAGAGTTGTGATATTCAACCCCTTCACCCCTAAAAATCACCCTTTGTAGTGAAACACGTGAGATGAAGTCCCTATTTTGACGCTTAAATGACTTACGCTGCCTAAACCATAACAAATAATCAAATTAATGTACACAGAATTGAATATCTCAAAAAACTCTACAAGAAAGTCCCTGACAGCATATCTTTATCTTTTATATATAACTCAGAATAGAATGACCATTTTTGTCTTTCATTGATGCCAAAAAGATCGGGATAAGCAGATTCCCGGGCAAGCATAACAGCGCATGGCTGGTTGTACAAAAACATTAATGATTATTTAGGAGTAGCCAGCGCTCGCCGGGTATTAGCTAGTATTAAATAGAATAAACTAATAGATATATCCTATGGAATACATTGCAAATTTAAGGATTTATGTCGTGGGACAATCTGATGGCATTGGGCAAAAATATATTGATATGAATTAAATGTGAATGTAGATTAAAAATACTTCAAAAGGACTATAGCTTAGTTGTCTTCTCTTCCTCTTGATAACAGGCTTACAGCCTTTTGGTAAGCAAATTTTTCCATCTTTGTCGTGGTCTTCCTGGGGATCTCCTGCCACTTAGAATATTATCTCGTACGACTTTAGATAGTCCGTCATCACTCATTCTTATAACATGGTTATTGCATTTCTGTTTCCTTGATACCCTCAACCTCAGGGTGGGGTCGAGGGATGAGATGAAGCACCTATATATATATATATATATAGAGAGAGAGAGAGAGAGAGAGAGAGGTCTGCAAACTGCAAGAGTTCCGGTCGATCACTCCTGATGCACCGTCTCAGGGGTGGATGAATGAAATGAAACGAAATGGATGAGATGAGTATGGAGAAATGGTAGAATGAAATTTGTGGCAGGGGAAAATGGGAGAAACCTCGAGAAAAACCTGTCCAAGCCCGTTTCTTCCACCACGAAACCCACTGAGACTCGATCTCGGGACCCCAGCGGTGAAATGCGAGCGTTCTCCAGCAAATAATTATAACAAAAAAAACATTAACATTAAATATTGAATATTTTAGTTGAACATGTAACCCAAGTATATGAAGTTAATTTGAAATTATACTACGTAAATCACATAGACTGCATACTCCACTTTATTATAAGAATCTAAAAGATGTGTAAGCCTATATTTTTTGTCATTATTAAGGTTTTGTCGCAGTTTCATTTTCAGTTCTTACTTACTTACTCACTGGCACTATCGTACCCGTAGGTTCATGGCCGCGCGGACATACGCTCTCCATACATCCCTATCCTGAGCTAATACTTTCCAATCATTCCCTGTATAATCTACTTCCCTCAAATCATAGTTAATGCTATTCTCCCACCTCATTCTTGGTCTACCAACTGGGCGTTTTCCCTCTGGCTTTCCTACAAGAAGCTTCCATGCAAGTCTTTTATTCCCCATACGTGCAACATGTCCTGCCCATCGTAGTCTACGAGACTTAACTGTTCTTATTATATCTGCCTTCCTATAAAGACCATGTAGTTCATTGTTACGTAGTCTTTTCCAATCACCTTCTGTTCATCTCTCTTTGGTCCAAAAATTTTCCTAAGTACTTTATTCTCAAATACTTGTAATCTCCTTTCCTCCCTTAAAGTAAGAGTCCATGTTTCGCACCCATATAATATAACTGGTAGAATAATAGTTTTATATATTTTCAGTTTAACGTTTTTTGAAAGGAGTTGGGATATCAAGAGTCTCTGCAATGCATAATAGCACGCATTTCCACAATTGAGCCTATGTTTAATTTCTTTGTGCATCTCATTCCTATTTGTGATTATTGTTCCTAGGTATTTGAATTCAGCCACTTCCTCAAAATTTCCCTCATTTGTCATTAGCTGTCCATTTCCATTATATAATGAATTTCTACATGTGACCATATATTTAGTTTTATTGATATTTACTTCCAGTCCTAATTTCTTAGTGTTACTCAATAGTGTGTGCGTGTTGGCCTTTAGTGTCTCCTCGCTATCGGCCAATACTACTACATCATCAGCATAAACTAACAGCTTATTAATACCATTGAGTTGTAAGCCTTCCTCATTCTCTAAAGATTTAATGGCATGCTCTAGTACAAAATTAAATAGTAGAGGAGATAGTGCATCTCCTTGCTTCAACCCATTCTGGATTTCAAAAGTTTCCGAAAACTGTTTGCCTACACGCACCCTACTCTTTGTGCCATTTAGACACATTCGTATAAGTCTAACTAACTTTTTAGGAATTCCGAACTCCAGCAGGATACTATATAACTTCTCCCTCTTAATTGAATCATATGCTTTTTTGAAGTCTACATATAGTTGATGTACAGTACCATTATATTCCCATTTATTTTCTAAAATCTGTCTTATACTAAAAATCTGATCTGTTGTAGACCTGTTTCTTCTAAATGCACATTGCTGATCTCCTAGAATGTCATCAATATAGGGAGTAAGTCATTTTCAGTTCGAATAGAATTAATTAATTAATTAATTAATTAAATAAATAATAATAATAATAACAACAATAATAATAATAATAATAATATAATAATAATACTGCTATATTTTAACTGGCAGGGTTAAGGTCATAGGCCTTCTCTTCCACTCAACCAGCGAATAGTAGAATTACCTATATTCAAAAATTACATACATATTACAATTTTAAGGTATTATTAAAATACAGACTAAACAAAATACAATGATGATGTGATCTAATACTAGCAAAAACATGGAATATAATAAAATTAAAATTATGTAAAATAAAGTAAGTAGCTTTCTAGATGATTATTTATAGAATGCTGTATAAAGTTGTTATGCAGTTAATGTTTTCATTGTGTGGAATTTAAGACATCAGTTAATTTGTATTTAAATAATGATAGCGATTGACAGTCCCTGACATGACTAGGAAGTGAGTTCCATGCTCTAGTCATATATATTGTGTAAGATTCAGAGTATAGACATGTCCTGTACTGTGGTATCAAAAGTAAAGAAGAGTCTTGTGATCTTGTTCCTAAATTGTGATGAGCCGACAAATTTTGAAAACGTGTTGTTAAATAACTTTGTAAATATGTGTGCAGAATTTGGAATAGTAAGGTATGTGAATGTAAAGTTCTTCTGTCATTTAGGTGTAGCCATGTAAATAGTACATACGTTAAAATAACGCTAGATTGTTTCGTATTACTCATGTCATGTATCAAACAAATTAACAGATTTTGGACTTAAAAAAAAAGAAACATACACCTATGTGGTTCAGTGACTATGTTATAAACTTTTAGGGATGATAGAGAATTATTATTATAAACAATAAGATGATACGGACATGTCCAGCGAATGGAAGAGGATCGGCTACCAAAATGTGTTTTGGAATGGGAACCTGAGGGAAGACGAGGCAGAGGAAGACCTAAAACCTCCTGGAGTCAGAAAATATATTTATATATGAAGGAGAAACGTCTACAACCAGGAGATTGGATGACCCGACAAAATTGGCTATTAGAATCGGACGATGTCAAAGATTTAATCATCCGATGATCTATCTGTCTATCTATCAATATTAATAATATTTACATATTATAAACAATATAATATATATTATAAAAAATATTCGTAGAGCAACCCATGTACGGAAATACTATAAAATGGAGATATTAATCTAGGTTGTATATACAGTAAAACTTGCTCAAAGCGCAATCGCATGGGACCAAACTTTTTTATCCGCATTAGACAAAATTCCGCATTATAAAAAACTAAACTTATTAATAATCTTAGATTATAGATTACTGTATATGTATTTTTATATACCTTGGATTAATTGTAATTCCGCTGCCTTCAAAAAGTAGTATGTACGAGCGACTTCGACGATAACGCGCGAAAAAAAAAACAGTCCCGTTTCCTCAGCGTTAAAAAGTCTCTTAGACGCGTATCCTGAAATTAAAGTATGTAGTTTCTCTTTCCGCTCAGTAACTACAGTTTCGTCTACATCATTTGATTCCCCGCAAATTTCATTCCACACTACATTGTGTCGTCTTTTAAAACTGTCCAGTCAACTTGAAGATGCCTTGAAATCGTTATTCCCTAGGAATTTAGCAACAGCTAGAGCTTGAATTTGGAGCATCGGTCCGGAAATTTGAAGATTTTTGTTTAATGACAATGATACATACGTTTTAGTCATCTTTATTCCGTAAATTCAGAACGCTACCTGTGAAAAGTCGGTCTCAGAATTTAAACTAATTTACGATTTTACATTACAATGGTTATTTGCAAGACAGGTATATGCATTTCACATAACGGGTGTTCAGTGAGGCCGAAATAAAATTTCAGGTACAGGTAGAATCTGTAATTCACCCGGCAGCAGGAATTATTCCTTATTGTTTTTTTTGGCCTCACGGGAATTCAATGAAGTGGAAACTAATTTATTTTTCTGTCTTTCCGCTTTATAATTTTTTTTTCATGAATTGTGTAGAAATATCCTTCCGTTTCCGCGTGAGACAGATTCCGATTTATGCAAAATAAATACACGTAAAATTACTATTATTTCGCCGGGACCAATAAATGTGTTCACATTGGACAGATTTCCGAATTTTCATGTTCCGGATTTAACAAGTTTTACTGTATTACAAATACAAGCAATGATACAATAAAATGAGGGTAATGACTAGAGCCCAGATTTGTATGCAAAATAAAGTACTAAATATGCCTGCAAATATGCATGAAAAATATAGAAAATGTGCGGCCTAAATATGCAAAAGCAGATTGTAATAAAATCAAATAAATTATTTGCTTTGTGGGTTATCTTAGCTTATTCCTGCCTGTTAAATAGATAAGGAAGGTTTTCATTAGGTTTTCTTGAGTGAAGCTCCTTGTCTGTCAGTAAAGAAGGGTTTATACAATGAAAATGCCCTTTCTATATCACATGATGTCACAGGTGCTTGTGAAAAACACTACAGTTCTTGTTCAGTAAATTCCTCTTCGGTTATAGTTTTTTCACTATCACCAGAAAGCATTTTGCTAATTTGACAAATTATGCTGTAGCCAGGATTTTTATTTTTAATACTCCACTAAGCTTATCAAATGCGATTTTAGTAATATCGTAATATTATTTCTCAAGGCCCACGGGCATTACCCTCTTACACAGATGTAAATATACGTTACGCTTATATCCAATGAATTGCAGGGACTTTATTAATTAAAAAATATTAATTAATAATTAATTAATTATTAGCAATTAGCTGAAGGTAAAATTATAATTTAATACCACATTTAGGAGTAAAATATACATTTATGCATTAAAAATCTAAAATAAGCATATTCCTGCTGAATGTGCATTTCTATACATTATCAAAAAAATACCGCTCAAATTGTCTATGAAGGACCACTTAACATGTAACGCATACTTTTTAATGCGTAAAACAAAACATGCATTTCGCATACAAATCCGGGCTCTAGTAATAACTTACTTCAAGACGTTTTGATGATGGTTAATACATTGGATTAAGAGCTTATAATGTTCTTCCTCTTGTGTGCTTGCCTTTTTGTTGTCATTTTTATCTTGTCGGGGCTTTTCATTAATATTTCTTGGCAAATTTTCACGTCTAATATCCACAGATTCTACACCCAAATCATCGCCAAGAAAATAATTTTCATTGGAATTTTTATAATCAACTGGATTATTGAAAGAGTCATAATTTTCTTTTTCGTCGTTTAGGGCTATTTGTAAAATTTCATCTAGACTTTTGTGTGATCGAGGAAAATCAATCCTACGTTCATCCTGTGTATCAAGCTTTCTTTCTAGAAGCATGTCATTATTGTTTGCGTCTATAAGAGTCATGAAGTTATTGTATATAATAGAAAGTTCTGCTGAAATATGTATCATAACTGCTACGCTGATTGTTTCGAAAAGTGAGACATACATGTAAACAACCCACATTGCAGTTGTCTGAGACAAGAATGCAAGGATATAGTTGGTGCCACGCGATGCGTCAAAAGGGAACCAACCTTTATATTGCAAATGAAGTGGTTCAGTTGAGTTACTAGAATGATCCATATGTGCGTTTAACATAAGTGGTGTGGCATTCATGAAGGCTACCAAAATGAAATGGGGAATAAATACAGCACCTGTTATAATTTTAGCTCTATGATCAGCTTTACTAAAAATTTCATCTTCACTTTCGTTGAGATGCTTTCTGCTTACTTTAAGTTCTTCTAGCATCTTTACCAAATTGTAAAATTTCTTTTTTATTAATGCGAATTGGAAAGATAGTGTAAACCCCTTAACGAATGATCCTATAGTGATTACAGCCTCTGAGAGAGTAGGCAGATCAATGACGTTGAGAAACAAGAATACCAAATCAGAAAATGCATTCCATCCTACTAATATAATGAAAAACCATGCATAGAAATTATAAATGAACTTTAAGATAGGCGAAGTTATTGAATGATCCCATAAGCCAACCAATTTCAAGCTTGTTAAATGAAATTTTAAATCTACTCCAAGAGAGGACTTCATTCTATTGTAGCACAGTTTGATGAAATACTATTTTACTTGCAGGACAGTCCTGAAGAACTGTTTCTAATTTCTGATAGGAATGTTTTATATGTGGAGCTTCAACCAATTTGTAGAATAACTCTTTATTTATTATACATCAATAGTATTGTTTCTATGTCTGTCATTTTATGATTTTGATCTGTTTCAATGAATAACTTATTATGTTAGTGTAGGCATATCACATGCTCAAACGACCTCATTTATTCAATACGTCTTAACTTTATTTATTTAGGACTTTCTGTAGCTTTTCTCAACCAATTATAAAATAAAATTTAAAGTTTCCAATATCTATATATTAATACGCGAAGAAAAAAACTTCGTACCCCTTTTTTAAGCACACCTGCGTGCATGGAGGAGTGTGATATTTGACATAATAATTAAAGTACATATAGGGAAGGGGTGCAGGACAACACGCACATACTATTGAGTAACACTAAGAAATTAGGACTGGAAGTAAATATAAATAAAACTAAATGCATGGTCACACGTAGAAATACATTATATTATGGAAATGGATAGCTAATGGCAAATGAGGGAAATTTTGAGGAAGTGGCTGAATTCAAATACCTAGGAACAATATTCACAAATAGGAATGAGATGCACAAACAAATTAAACAAAGGCTCAATTCTGGAAATGCGTGCTATTATGCATTGCAGAGACTCTTGATGTCCCAACTCCTTTCAAAAAACTTTAAACTGAAAATATATAAAACTTTTATTTTACCAGTTATATTATGTGGGTGCGAAACATGGACTCTTACATTAAGGGAGGAAAGGAGGTTACAAGTATTCGAGAATAAAGTAGGCTACTTAGGAAAATTTTTGGACCAAAGAGAGATGAAGAGACAGGTGAATGGAGAAGACTACATAACAATGAGCTACATTGTCTTTATAGGAAGCCAGATATAATAAGAACAGTTAAGTCTCGTAGACTGCGATGGGCAGGACATGTTGCACGTATGAGGAATGAAAGACTTGCATGGAAGCTTCTTCTAGGAAAGCCATAGGGAAAACGCCCAGTTGATAGACTAAGAATGAGGTGGGAGAATAACATTAACGATGATTTGAGGGAAGTAGATTATACAGGGAATGATTGGAAATCATTAGCTCAAGATAGGGATATATGGAGAGCTTATGTCCGCGCGGCCATGAACCTACGGGTTGGATAGTGCCAGTGAGTAAGTAAGAGTAAGTAAGTATAGGGAAAGGGTGCAGAAAAATACAATTTATGTATAATATGTGTTACAAATAAATTGAATTAAACAAAATAAAATAAATCGTCTCTCAGGAATTTATGTGTATTACTCATTCATTTGTTTAAAGTGCATTGTTGTAAAAAAAATGTGCAGCAGCAATGTGAATTGATTTACTCTCGCGTATTTATTAAGTGGTTTAAAAAAGTGAGTACATTTTATTATTCAGATTTAAATTAAACCTTGTTTAATATTGGTTTCAGTAATTTTATAACATTTTTTTATATTTAGATATTCGCACCTACTTCCATTATGCCTCGACATAGAACATTGACGGGTCGGAGTGAGAGACAAAGAAGAAGGGATATATATTCTCGTACACATAATAATAGGCCAAATGCAAATTTAAATAGTATAAATAGTATACAAATGTCAAATGACGAGATATTTTTTTTAAATAGGTTATGGCTTAGCCAAGCTATACCACATATTTCCTATCGTTCGTATTTTAAATTAATGTATAATGACGTATTTGTGACAAGATTAAACATTTAATGAATTGTGGTCGAATTTCGACCGCTGGGCGACCATTAGTTTAATCTCCACTTTCCATTGTTTCTATCAAATGCATCTGTATATTGTATCCTTTCAGTTGCAATCTTCTTGCTCCATTCATCCACACGTCTTCTTGATGATATATTATCTTCTTCTTCTTCTTCTTCCTTCCAAGTATTAGGCCAAGGCCTGTTACGATCCTATAGAAAATTTTCCCTCCAGCGTTTGAGGGAAATTCTCGTATAAGACTTGAAAGCATAATTATAGTCCCTTCGATTGGTTGCTGGCCAAAGGAAGGCAAGACCAGTGATGGGGCTGCCATCTTATAGCCTCTGGTCAGGCTTTTCTGGAGAAGAAAAGAAAATAAAGGAAAGAAGAAATGGAAGAAAGGAAAGACTCCCTAGCCCTCGGATGCCCTAATAGCGTTGGGGTCGAAAAAAAAAGAGTTAACCAAGAGAGGTTTGATAGTAAAGTTAAAAGAGTGCAAAACGCAAGTAAGTGGAAGAAATGTTTTGCACAGCTTGGGCACCTTGTGGTCGCCATCCACATATCCCCTAGATGAGGACCCCTGAGGGGATGATATATTATTGTCAATATTACTAAGGCCTATAGTATTTAGTGCAATCGATATAATTAAATAAATAGAAATAAGTAAATAAATCCATAAGACGACAGCTCTGAAGAGCCAAGGGCGATTGAAGTGCCTTTATGTAGCTTATTCTAAAGTTAGTCAAGTGTTTAGGCGTAACTTAGACCTTAGTTTAAGTTTCCTTAACTGGATTTCGCGACTTCGCATGTCAAACTAGTAATTTGTTGTTCTCACGAAACTAGGTTGATCCAGTACTCAGTAAGCCTATATGGGCCTATTTTTGGATTGAGTCAATAAAATTAATACATAACATTTTTGTAGACATTATTTTACGGTTGGTTGCAGTCACATTAACTACTAGTAGTTTTGTCGACTTTTAGTCATTTGTTACTTGATACGTAAAGGTGCATAATAATAATAATAATGATAATAATAATAATAATAATAATAATAATAATAATAATAATAATAATAATAATAATAATTATAATAATAATAATAATAATAATAATAATAATTCCATGGCGCGACAGGCCCAGAAGGCCCTTAGTCTATCAGATGGCTGCTGATATCACATCCACATGTGTCAATCACAGATGTAGATAATCATCTAGCCAATGTAGGGGTGACATATGGTCAGCATGTCGAGTCCCCCAGCCATTAAGAGCTGGTTTTCTCAACCTGAAACCACTACTTATTGTAGCTACCCAAATGTCTCACGATGCTGGGGGGCATCGGTCCCATATTGGCCGAAATACCATGAGAAAATTTCTTCGCCCATGGGGTCTGGAACCAGCCCAAGTCCCGTAGCTCTGCGCCAAGGCTTCCTGCCTTAACCACTCGGCTAAGGCGCGGGACAACAACAACAACAATAATGATAATAATAATAATAATAATAATAATAACAATAATAATAGCAATAATAACTTTATTTTACCTGGCAGAGTTAAGGCCGAAGGCCTTGTCTATCACTCGACCGGGTTTAAAAAAATATATATTCATATATATACAAAATAATAATAATAATAATAATTTACAATATATTTTTATTTACTCTAGATTTAACGAATGAAATATACAATGTAAAAGATATAAAAATGAAAAAAAAAATAATGACATAGAGTCCACCGCTGTGACCTCCAGGTAGTGCGCTGCCTTGTCACTCAGCGGGCCCGGGTTCGAATCCCGGTCGGGACAGGCTCTTGGGTGGGGTTTTTTCGGGTGTTTTCCTCACCTGTAAGACATATGTCATGAAGATTATGACCCAACGGTCCCCGAAAATCATCCGGCCATCATCATCATCTTTATCATTATCATTATTATCCTTCACCGGTGTGGAAATCAACGGGAAGCTACCACACCTATAATTCCCTAGTAAAACTGCCAAGCATAGCAAGGAAATGCTATGATTGTAGTGAAGGACCTGCCCTCGGGCAAAATTACTGTGGATAGGATGACATAGAATAAATGTAGTTTTGGAGAAAACATAATTATTTAACAACACATAATTGTATAAACATGACTTAAAAGTGTCAAGTGTTCGTCAACCCCTGATGTCTTCAGGGAGGGAATTCTAGGAACGGGCAGAGGCTACTGTGAAAGAAGTAGAATAAGAGGAAGTGCTATGGAGAGGGATAGTTATCTTGTGATCTAGTATCAGTATTGTGATAAGAATAAACTTCTCTAATCTGGAAGTAGGACTTAATTTAAGTGAGTAGTTATGGGTTGCTAATTCAATGAAGTAAGTATCGGTCCTAATTAAAAATTATTTTATTCGTATGTTACTTTATGATTAGCATTATTTTGATAAATGCTTAAGGGAGATAAAATGAACTGTTTACTTTGATATTTCAAAATTCATAGTCAAGTTTTAACACAAATTAAATTAAAGGAGACAAAATGAAACAAACGTTTGCTATGAATGACATGCATAGGAGATTATTGGTAACCTCGTAACAGCATATCACTTATTTAATAGACAATTACAAGAACATTGTTATACAAATTATAATGTTATACAGAATGAATACAATATCATCGTGTCTGAAGCGTGCTACACAATAATATTTTATAATATTTGTTGCAAACCTTGTCATTCTCTCTTCAAATTACAAGGAACCATAAACATTCTTTCATAGTTTACGTAATACATACCATGCCATATTACACTATAGTATATAATTCTATGCAAATTTAATTATGTCGCCCCATTTACATCAGTTAAATCCTGTGTGAAAATCAGACCTTCTATAAAATAAGCAATTATAAAAGGGTATGAAGTAATAGAATAGTTTTTATCTTTAATTTGAAAGCATCTAATATGAGACACTCGCCCTCTATACCTTACACGCTTTCAGATGTCCGCCGACGTGGCGTAAGTCGGTAGAGCCCCTACCTTCCACTCCAGCAACCCGGGTTCGATTCCTGGCGGGGTAGGGGATTTTAAATCTCCACCTTGAGTCTGGGTGTATGTATCCTGTCCTTGTGTCTATATGAGACTTAAATAAAGCTAACAAACATGTAAAACAAAAAAGAAAAAGGCAAAACAAGAGGGAAAACCAGTTTAAACGGGGAAGAAAAGAGTGATCCGAACATAAACAAACGAAATTGTATCCTTCCGCCATTCAAGCCACAATTACTGTCACGTTAACAGGGAGCACGTGTGAAGTATATAAGACATGTGATCGTTGAATAGGGTAGAATACAAGAAAGCTGGTGAAATGTTTCACTGAACTTGTGAAATAGATTTTTTGACTAGTCGAAGGTTTGCCAGACTTGTGTTTTAAAAATTTAGATGGCGACGCAGCAACAGAAGACTCGACACCTTCAGCTATTTTGTTGCATCTTAATCGACTGAAGCATGACTCAAATGCATCATCCATATGTAATAAACTATTTTAAGTCGTAATTATTGATTAGGTATATTTTAGAATATTTTGCATGTTTTGAATATTATTATTTTCATTCACGAAGAATAACAAGTATATTCAGAGGACATATTTTTAATTTATTTTTCTTCTACTACTTCATGAGAAGAGGCCTTTTGACCTTTTTTCACATCAAGTGGGATTTAATGAATCTTCCCATCTAGTAAATTGGTTTGTACTTTAATAACAGCTGAATGATTCTATTTGTAGGCATTCTTTTAACATGTTCATACTAGTTGTTTCTCATGTTGTCAATTCTATTTGTTAAATTAAAAAATATTTAAGCCTTTTCGAAGAGAACTATTTTTTTTTGCATACTTATTGCTTCTGCATCTTATGTCGGTGTCCATAACCAATGAAAAGCGAGCAGCCTTAAGGGTCAATTTCACCAACAGAGGTAACTGCATTACGCCAGTTTTCCCCGTGTATAATGCATAGCTTAAACTGGCGTAATACAGTTACCTCTGTTGGCGAAACCTACCCTAAATGGTTTTGTTTTGACGAGGATCACTTTAAGAGCGGATTGCGTTTAGCACTGGGATCTGAATTCTTATATCGGTCATTCCATGTGGTAGACAAGTCGGAGCCAGAACAGGTTTTTATCAGGGTTTCTCATGTTTTCTCCTGCCAAAAACTTCATTCCACCATTTTCCATAAAACTATTTAATCCATTTCATTTGCTTCTGTGAAGGTGCTACTGTAATGTAGAATTGTAATAAATCTATTTATCTTTTGTTACTTTCTTTTCAATGTTCTCTTCTTATACTTCTGATGTAATATTTTTAACAGTCGCCTTGATTCAATAAGTGCAGCATAAATGATTATCGTTTACTCGTCTTGTGTTATGCGCAGCGATGTGAGCCGGACGTGTCATATTCTAACTAATAGATGGCAGAGCGATCAGAAATAATAAACTATATAGTTTATAGTGTATTATAAGAAATTAAACTTGTATAATTATGCATTAATTATCTGAATATGTCTCATTATAATCTCTTTGTCTTTGTACAGTCACTGAATAGCTTGAAACTGATACAATAGCATTTCTTACTTGAATATTTTCATGGCCGTTATGTTTAGTTGTCATAGTTATGTTTAGTTATATTGTACGCTATTTCGTTTACTGTCTACACGCTATTTTCCTTATTTTACGTCGCGGGGAATTATTTCACGGTTTTTTTAAAGCTCGATATTAACCTACTGCCCTAATAGGATACAAGTGAGATAAGCACTTGTTACTGATCGAGAAAAAGTTTGAAAAAAAACGAGGCGCTTGCGTCGAGTTTTTTCAATTTTCGAGATCTATTACATGCTTACCTCATGTGCATTGCATACTATTTTTTGGTCTTATTATATCTGGCTTCCTACAAAGACCATGTAGTTCATTGTTATGTAGTCTTCTCCATTCACCTGTTTGTTCATCTCTCTTTGGTCCAAAATTTTTTCTAAGAACTTTATTTTCAAATACTCGTAATGTCCTTTCCTACCTTAAAGTAAGAGTCCATGTTTCGCACCCATATAATATAACTGGTAGAATAATAGTTTTATATATTTTCAGTTTAACGTTTTTTGAAAGGAGTTGGGACATCAAAATTCTCTGCAATGCATAATAGCACGCATTTCCAGAATTGAGCCTATGTTTAATTTCTTTGTGCATCTCATTCCTATTTGTGATTATTGTTCCTAGGCATTTGAATTCAGCCACTTCCTCAAAATTTCCCTCATTTGTCATTAGCTGTCAATTTCCATTATATAATGTATTTCTAATGTTAAAATTACAAATTATAATTAATAAATAAATGAAGTAGAACATATTATAAATAAGAACATGCAGAAATGTCAACATATTTGTGGAACAATCAGACGAACACTGAGGAAGAAAGTAAGAAAGGAAACACAGCTAAGATTTTACTCAACGATGGCACTAGCAGTGGCGATGTATGGAAGTGAGGCCTGAGTCCTGAAGGAAAAAGAAAAGGTTGTACAGGAGAATAACACATTAGAAATGAGAATATTAGAGAAGAACAAATAGAAGAACACAAGGACAATTGGATAGAAAATCTGCAAAGAATGACAGAGAATAGGATACCAAAGATGGCACTGATGTATATTTATGGAGGACGAAGATCGATAGGAGGATCAAGAAATCGCTGAGCTGAACAGATGTGAGATCGGAAAGGCAAAGACCTAATCCGTGAGTTGATGAAAAAATCGAATAACACCACTGGCCTTGTATATATTTCTAAAGGGGCTGTAAAACGAAAGGGATGAAAAAAATGTTGTCTCAAGGTCTTTTGTTGAAGAGTGAAAGTGAAACCGGATGTACGGAGACGTCACTAATTTGTTCACAAATACCATTTTAGTTTTTTGTGTCTCTATTTTTTATTTTTATTGCTTCTCATCTGTTCATCCACATATTTATTCAAATAAGTTTTTGTTGTCAGAAAAAGGTATTTTTATTAGTCTATAGACTACACTTCAGGAATAATTTGTGTGGCCTTGACTAAATAGAGGTTTATGGCTCTATCCATGACCTTCAGATTGAGAAGTAAGGACAACAAAAAGTATATTGATACGTTTAATGCCCAGTCTTTTTCTCTCTCAACATTTCGTTTGCTCTTCACGCCAATAATTTTAATAATACAAAACCAAGATTCGGTTAATGAAAGAGGGAATCACTGAAACAAAATACTCGTACTTATTATTTCTCATCCATTTCGCTACAGACTTAGATCTTTAGCGTAGAGGAAAGGTGCCTAATATGAGACACACTTTTTTAAATGCTTGTTGTGCAATCGAACATAGAAAAGTATTTAAATAATATAATTACTATATAACATAGTTACTTTTACAACGCAATTACCAATTTGCAATAAAAAAATTAAAAAATGCGTAATTACTTAAAAATTGATGACATGTCATTACTTAGAGTTGAGGAAAAGGTCTCCTAATATGGGATAGTCAATAAAGATTTAAAGTCTGATTAACATGAAACAAGACAGTTTAATTTTACATCTTCATATAATGAATTAACTGTCACATCACACTATTTGCGTCTACATTTACTACAGTCAGGACATAAGAAAATATTTTCTTCGACGTCACAGTCTTCATGAGCCCAGCGATAACATTTTGAACACTGTGCCCATTTTCCCCCGTGCTTATCATCCGAAAAAGACCAGTGCAGAAAAGGCATTCAGTATCTTCGTCATTAATGTCCAAATTCGAATCACCACTTTCACCTAGATGAACATCAGACTCAGAGTCACTCGAAAATTCTTCTGATTTTCTTTTTGAAGATTTTTTTTACTTCTTCTCGAATAATCTCTTTGCTGCTGTTTTCTTAGTTTCTTAGCTAGCTGAAATGCCATGCTCCTTATGTCCTTAAATCTCAGAATATAAAATCGTTTTTCCATGGCGTCCCCTTAATTTGACGATATAGGTTAGGTATCAGTAGAACCACGTAAATTAAATTTTATGCAATATTAATAAATTTATTGTTATAATTTAATGTATAATTTATAATAAACACGCGAGGAAACAATTTCTCAATATGCGATAGGGTACCCTAATATGCGGTACTATCGCATATTAGGTACACCATGGTATCGCATATTAGGAGCTAGCCATCTTGAAAAAAAAATCAACGATTTTGAGAACCACCTTCGGTTAAAAACAAAGCCAAATGTCGTTAAATATAGGTAATTATATAATAAATAAGAACAATTAAACAGAACAGCTGTATCCAATCACGTTTAAGCACAGATATCCAAGGAGCACCTAAACGACAAAAACTTGAAATTTAATTTTTTGAGCAACAACCTCTACCCACGGTATCCAATCTCGCACTGGTGCCTTAGTTCATGGAATCATACTTGGACTTGCTGGGGACCAAATTTAGAAAACTTCCAGTAGAGTTCATCACATACTATGATCAGAATTGAAGTACCGCATATTAGGGAACTATCCCATATTAGGCACCTTTCCTCTAACACCCGGATGCTGGCCGCACATCCACATGTGCCAATCACGATGATGGAAGACTATCCTGCCAATATAGGTTAGTAAGTGGGATCCCTAGCCGCTGTAGTTGATTTTTTTAATTTGGAGCAGCTACTTATTATCCAATATTATTTACGAATATTTAACTCATGCCCCAAATGGGAGTTAATGACCAATCACGTTTCAATGAATTTTGTTTTACAACCAATGACAGACGTGTTTCACTTCGCTCTTTATCGAATTCTCTTAACCACATCTTGCTTTTATGATAAAGAAAGCTCCTCCTTTTTAATATTCCGAACAGGTCAGAGCATTATTTGGCAGTGACTGACTCTCCAACAAATAACTGAATACAGCAAACAATGAACAGATTCCTTCGAACTACACATTTGATAATTGTGTGTTCAATAATTGTGTTTTTAAATAATGATTTTATTGAGTTGTTTCCTAAAAATAAATCAATAACCTATAATGTTGCTTATAATATACAGTTTGATGTGTTTCATTTTTTCTTCACTAAGGTGCATTCTTACATTATTGCGATCCTATTTGACAATAAATAATATGATCAAGTTGCAATGGATAAACAAAAGAAACATAACCACACATTTATGATTTGTTTTCAAGAATCGTCGTTTGCATTAAATATTTTAAATCAACTATATTTAAACAATGATTTGTGAGTAAACAGCTTAATTTTATTCGTTGATAGTCCTAACAAATGCCACTCTTGGTTTCCAAATCCTCTGGATAAATTCACTCGTGACATTACTTATGACTATTTAACTCATGCCACAAATGCTAGTGAGTGACCGACCAATCACGTTTCAATGAATGTTGTTTTACAACCAATGACAGTCGTGTTTCACTTCGCTGTTTATCGATTTCTCTTTATCAGCTCCTGCTTTTGTGATAAAGAAAGCGCCTCCTTTTTAATGTTCTGAACAGGCCAAAGCATTATTTTTCTCCAACAAATACATTGAATATAGCAAATAAAGAAAAGATTCCTCGATTTTACTGAGTTGTTTACTAAAAAATAAATGAATAACCTGTAATGTTGATTATGATACATAGTTTGATGTGTTTCATCATTTCTCCACTTGGGTGCACTCTTACAATATTGCGATCTTATTTGGCAATAAATAATATGATCAGGCAGCAGTGAATGAACATAACCTCACATTTCTGATTTGTTTTCAAACATCGCCGTTTACATTAAATATATAAATACTTAAAATAACTATAGTTAAACAATGATTTGTGAGAAAAGAGCTTAATTTTATTCGTTAAATAGTCCTAACAAATGCCACTCTTGATTTCCAAATTCTCTAGATAAATTCACTCCTCGCTTCGTGAGTCGTGAATTTATCGATAATTTGGAAATAACTCGTGGCATTACTTATGATAATGAACGAGCAGTGAACTCACTAAATTCCATAAGAAAATGTGTCTTCCAAGACTTGGATTTTATTAGTATGCTTAACTCGATTCTGTGTAGCATTATATAATGACATATTAACATTTATTAACGTAAATAACATTTTACTCTGACCATCCTCATGGGCTAGTGGTCAGCGTTTCTGTTTACTGTTTATGAGGTCCGGGTTCGATTCCCGGTCAGACCATAGACATTTTTCCGTAAAGGGAATTATTCCTGTGGTTGCCCATGTTCTAGAATTTAGGTTAAGTTTATGATTAAGGACTCTCCTGGCGCAGCTCTATCATCATCATCATTACCCGTCATATCATCGGGGCAGCGTAACTCCGCCTTCTAGGCGCCCCGACTTCAGAAGTGGTTTACAATCAAGCCAGTGCCAGGAGAGAACATCAGAAATGTCAAAATGACAACCTGGGACATTGCATAATAGAAAAAAAAATCTCTATGGAACTGAACTTGGGAAATTAAAAAAATGGTAAAATAAATAATAGTTGGTGAATTATTTATTTAAAGCCTAAGATTTGACATTCAGTAAGAATGTTAAGAAAAAAAGAAAAAAAGTAAACTATTAGAAATGCAATGAAGATTCTATGCACATTAATGCGAAGATAGAATAAACTTAGTTATACATTATTACTGTGGGAGCCTCCAAGAAAAAGAAGAGAGGAAGACAATAATATCCATGGGCAGAAGGAATTAAGAAGAAAGTATAGGAATGAGACATGAGTGATAAATACTGGACAGATAATTAAAACGGGAATATAAGTTATTTTTGTCATATCTAATATATAAAAATGTTTGTTTGTTAGTTCATACTTTATGCACGGCCATACCGTTGATCCGATTGTGATGGGGTGTTTTGCAAAATGTTCAGGAGATTCCCGGGATGAACATAGGCTATAAGAGAGTTGTGATACTCAAATAAATCTTAAAATAATTACGATATACATTTATAATTATTTTTCATTTCACTTATTCAACTAATCACAAGAAGTACATTAATTTTCGTCTTTGAGCTCATTTATGCCAAGAAGATCGGGATGAGTAGATTTTGGACAACGCCGGGTAAACAGCACGGGGTATCTAAAAGTAATTACGATATACATTTTTCTTTGTACTTATTTAACTAAACATAAAACACATTAATTTTCGTATTTCAGCTCATTTATGTGAAGAAGATCGGGATTAGTAGATTCCCGGGCAACGCCGGGTAATCAGCACGGGATATCTAAAAAATATAAACTTATAATTATTTTTCCTCTTACATATTCAACTAAACATAAAAGCACACTAATTTTCATTTATTTAGGCGTAGCAGCATACGCCGGGTATTAGCTAGTTTAACATAAAATTATATTTTTTTAACAATATGTTAAAATGTAATGTACAATTCAGAACGCTAAACGATATGAGAATATACTTTTTATAACTTTATTGCTAATTTACAATCTATCTTGAAAAGACAATAAATACATTTGTTAAAAGACATAACTTGTTAGGAGAATACTGCCCATTGACAGCGCTCCATTAGACAACATTTTATGTGAAAATGAAAGCAAGTTCTAATATTTTATTTCTTTTTAGTCTTCTTATTTCTTCACTGTTGTCTAGAAGATTGATTGCAAGATGATTAGGAACTTCTAGTCGCCTTAGATATCGAGTGCTGTACTTTTCTATTTCTTATTTTACAGTAGCTATTTTTAAATCATAATGAATGATGGCGTTGTTTACATACTATGGAGCAGCAACAATAAACGAAGGGCCTTAGACTGAAATCTCTGTAGAATTTCAATATTGGAATTGCTGGCAGTTCCCCATAATTGGATACCATAAGTCCAAATAGGTTTGAGAATATGAGAATATGTGAAAATTTTAAGAATGTATAATAGAAATGCATTTGAAAATAATATGTTTGGGGTACCCATGTATTCACAAGTTTAATAGTTTTTAGCCTTTCTGGAGGTAACTCTAACTAACTCACTGGAACTATCGAACCTGTAGGTTCATGACCGCATGGACATAAGCTCTCCCTACATCCCTATCCTGAGCTAATATTTTCCAATCATTCCCTGTATAATTTACTTCTCTCAAATCATGGTTAATGTTATTCTCTCACTTCATTCTTGGTCTACTAACTGGGCGTTTTCCCTCTTGTTTTCCTACAAGAAGCTTCTAAGCACGTCTTTGATTCCCCATTTGTACCACATGTCGTGCCCATCGCAGTCTACGAGACTTAACTATTCTTATTACATCTGGCTTCCTATAAAGTCTATGTAGCTCACTGTTACGAGTGAGTATGTAGTCTTCTCCATTTACCTTGTGTTCATCTCTCTTCCTAAGAACTTTATTCTCAAATACTCATAATCTCCTTTCCTCCCTTAAAGTAAGAGTCCGTGTTTCGCATCCATGAGCCTTTAGCATGAATTCCGTGAAGTAGTACCCGCCCGGAGAACCAAATGAGGGACTATTTTACCTCAGGCAAATTTTACCCCAGTGGGACCCATGTCCGCGTTTCTTGACGGTTGTATTTTTACGGTGAAAGATCGCCTTTCTAATTTATTTGTTGAAATTCTCTCAATAACAATTGGTATAAATCTATGATTAGCATCAACTCGAACGGTTACAGGCAGGAATCTATCTTTTATTTTATACTTTATTAGCTTCTGGAGGTAATTGATCTATTTTCTCTCTTATGTTTGTAGTAGAAATGTAGGCCTACATTTTACCGTCTTCCTGATTCTGTGATTATCACTCTTGTATTGATAATGTTGAACATTATAAAATAGTCCTATATTATAGCGTGTACCCAAATTTGTCGGATTCAGAATCATGTCAAGGTTCTTAAATAAAACCTCACACAAGCAGCGTTACAGGGCGAACTTGTTGTGGACTATTGCGCAACCGCGTAATTCCCTGCAATTTGGCTGCATTACGACCATTGTGTTGTGAATAAAGTTAAAACCCTGACGGATGTTCCTTGTGCGCGCGCAAGAAAGCAGGCCAAGCGAAAGTGCAAGTCAAATGCGCAGCAAGACGGGAATCCCCACACACTTTCACTATCCAACAAACCGTGGATCTGCAAATCCGACTTTACCACAGCCAAGTAATGCAACTGTTATACACTATAATTTAATTGAATGGCAGTTGACACTTTTGCTGCTGCCTGCTTCTTTTAAATATCGTTGGGTTTAGTGGTCAAAGCGGTAGCTGTCCCCTCGGAACCCGCGATATGAGGGTTGTAGACTGGTCACAAAACAATTTAATTTCATCAGGAATTTCTTTTCGAGTAGAACAGGGCCGTACAATCTATGCCCCGCGGACCGGAAACGGTCCTCCCTCACTTCCTAGCCGGTCCCTGTAGGCCTGTAGCATTCTAATAAATTTAAATGTGCTAAGAGTAGGCCTATAATGTTAGTCTATCAGTAATGGAACAAGAACTTTTTAAATATGTTATAACGACATAACAAGAAATGTAGCAAATCAACACACACTTATAATAATAATAATAATAATAATAATAATAATAATAATAATAATAATAATAATAAATAATAATAATAATAATAATAATAATAATAATCTCTATCTATCTATCTTCGGGTTTTTACAGCTGCTGCCGTCTTCCCGTGCCAAACCTCCAAAGCCTACGGTCTTGGGCATCTTCGATGCTTAGCCCTCTAGCTTGCATTACTGTCTTCATGTTTTCCTTCCATGTTAACCTTGGTCTTCCTCTTTCCTTCTTTCTGTTCGGATGCCATTCACATAGTTGCTTCGGCCATCGCTCATCTTCCATTCTTAAAACATGTCCTAACCACTTTAATTCCTTCTCCTCAATTCTTTCAATTATGCTTTCTTCTGCTTCCATTATGTTTCTAATTTCCTTATTTGTGACATGTTCTAAGTTAGATTTTCTGGTACTTCTTCGTAAATATAATAATAATAATAATAATAATAATAATAATAATAATAATAATAAAATATCCTTAATTGGAAAGCTAATAGAAGAAGTGGGAGAGGCAGCTCTAGAGAACGTTGGATACGTAGATGGAGTGAAGAGAAATGTGGAAGCTAGAGATTTGAAGTAAGAAGATGCTTCTTTAGACAGGATCCTCTGCCGACAAATTACTTTGGGTTGAAGGAGAAACTCTGTATTGTGGAATATTCCTAATAAAATAATAATAATAATAATAATAATAATAATAATAATAATAATAATAATAATAATAATAATAATAATAATAATTATTATTATTATTATTATTATTATACTACTACTACTACTACTACTACTACTAATAATAATAAACAATAAAATGGTATGGTCATGTAAAAAGAATGACAGAAGACAGATTCCTAAGAAGAATACTAGAATGGGTGTCACTTAGTTGAAGAAGAAGAGGACGGCCGAAAATAACGTGAATTGATGTTTTTTTCAGCAGCGTGAGAGAAAATAGGATTGGACGATGGAGGTTGGAATGACAGAGAGATGTGGAGGAGAATGACAGTATATTAATTGGCAGGAAGATGTGAAACATTGTGAAACCTGCCAAATAAATAAATAATATTCCAGAAAAACTGGTACAAATAAGTTTGGCGGCTTTGGCGTAGAAGTTAAAAGTATCGGTCCCATTTCACAGTTCTGCACACAATATATATATATATATATATATATATAAAAGCGGACCCGACAGACGTTGTCCTGCCCGAATTATTCTCTGAAGATCAATTATTCATGAACTTCTCAGAAGGTTTTAACGGTCAACTATTCATTTTTTTTTTCATTTTAAAAATATTGGAGGGTGGGGGTGAAATTTTGGGGTTATATGTTCCGATATGCGAAAAATCTTTAAAATATAAACAAAAATTGTCCCCCAAAAAGAGAAAATCCTATAATCCGATTACAGCGCCACTTTCCGAGTCCAACTGTGAATCTAAACCATCCAACGGATTCACTAAAAATCGTCAGAAAATCCTATAACCCGATGGCAGCGCCATCTAAGAGGTCCAGGGTGAATCTAAACCATCCAGAGATTCACTTAAACACGCAAAACGTTTAATCAAAATCGGTCCAGTCGTTCAGGAGTTTTTAATTTCGAGTTTCAAGTGAACCTCCACTGCTAATTGTTGGATTTCGCTGATTTTTGCGTAATACCTACCTCGGTTTGTTTTAATACGATATACTGAGTTTCGTTGTAAAACATCGGAAAAATGTCACCGCTAGAGCGATTTTTAAATGTTCACTTCAGGTGAAATCGTCCACCGCTGTGGTCTCGAGGTAGCGTGCTGTCTTGTCACGCAGCGGGCCCGGGTTCGATTCCCGGTCGGGACAGGCTCCTGGGTGTGGTTTTTTTCTGTTTTTTTTTCACCCACAAGACAAATGTCAGGAAGCTTAGGGCCCAACGGTCCCCCAAAATCATCCTTCCATCATCATCATCATCTTTATCATCATCATCATCATCATCATCATCATCATCATCATCATCATCATCATCATCATCATCATCTTCATCTTCATCATCATCATCATCATCATCATCATCATCATCATCATCATCATCATAATCATCATCATCATCATCATCATTCACCGGTGTGAAAGCAACGGGAAGCTACCACACCTATAATTCCGTAGTAAAGTTGCAAAGTATAGCATGAAAATGCTATGATTGCAGTGAAAGACCTGTCCTCGGGCAGAATTACTAAGGAATGTGAAATCATACACTTAATGGTTTTAGAGGGTCCAATTGTAAATCTAAACCATCGAGGGACCCAATCAGACACAAACAAAAAATTTCATCAAAATAGATCCAGTCGTTTATGAGGAGTAGAGTGACAACCAAACCTACAGAAGAATTATATAATAACGTATCAAGTATTAGGCCTTATAAACTTGTTACAATCTCATTACTGCATTTTCATCCAATCTGAATGGACGACCCATATTTACTTTTCCTTGAGAACGATAATGAAACATGGCTTTAGATATATTCTATGTGGACGCATACGATATCGTTAATTTAACCAGATGGCCTAATAACGTTGTATGTAGTTTATTATTGGTTCTAGCTATGGTTTTTTCATTATACAGAGTACTCTAAAATTCTCCTTACAAATTTGTAGGACTTGTAGAGGGGTGCTTTTTATGGTTTTTATGTTTTCTTCTTAGAGACTTTACTTTTACCAATATCTGTTTATTATCAAATATATTAATTGATATAGAGAACCCCACGCTTTTGACGCTAATTTTTTTTTGTAGATAACTAGTTTTATTCTAGATGTGTTGGAGGTGATTTTTTTGTTGACCACTTTAATTTAATCCCAAGCGTGTTGGAAATTAAAATTATTTTTCATTTCTTAGTTCGGTTTTCTAATAAAGCATGTCGTTTCAGTTTTTTAAAACTATTATTTATTTATGTTAAAATCCTAAGGCGTAGGAGATCACTTTCTGACGTTCTGAAGGGGTTGTAGCAGAAATATACATTTTAATCATACGCCAAGACTCACCGCTGTCACATACGGTTGTAGAAGTGACTTTATGTTATAGAAGCCATGGAGAAATTGCAACATGTGACGAATATGTATATTTGGGGACAAAAATTAGTGCAGATGATAGATATGATGCAGAAATTAATGAGAGGATAAATAAGGGAAAATGTGCAATATCAAAATTAAATGGTGTTTTATGGGATCAGAATATAAGTAGTTCTAAAACAAACTTTTTCAATACAGTAATAAGAAGCACAATGACATACGCTGTAGTAAGGTCGGATTTGCAATTATCCACAAGGACATACGGTTGAGAAACATGGAAATTAAAATCTAGAACAATAAATAAATCGAATTCTGCAGAAATATATGTTTGGAGTCGTTCAGCTGGGTTTTCTGTAAGAGAAAAAATAAGAAACAGTGTAATTAAAATATGATTGTTCAAATTACACTATAATCCAGAATATAATCTGGTTGATAGGATAAAATTGGATTCCTCGGAAGTTGGAATTAAAGAAAAGAAGGATGAATAGGATAACAATAGATAAAGGAGGATGAACCATAAACTGAATCTGCAATTGTAAATGGGGCTTTGAAGTATTCAAAAGCTTGAAGGGCTGTAAAATATAGACCTAAAATAACTGTTAGGAATAATCCTTGAAGAGCTTATTAATATAAGAAGCAAACTTCAACCAACTATTCTATTTAATAATCTAATTTCCCCGGGATAAATTTGTTTATATACTTCATCATCATCATCATCATCATCATCACTCCAGGGATTAGGCAATTGCCCGTTCCGACTTCATAATGCATCAGCCCAACGTCTTCTAGGTCTTCCAACATCACGTCTTCCTCTTGCTTGATAATTTCTTGCTAACAATGGATATCTCTCCTTACTCATTCCATCCATATGATCAATCCATTTCTGTCTGTAATTCGTGACCTTATCCAATAAAGACTGTACTTTCAATTCTTCTCTTATATCCTAATTTCTTATTCTATCAAGTCTTGTACATCCTTTTACTTGTCTTAGGAACCTAATCTCCGCCGTCTGTATTCTATCCTTCTGTTTTTTCATTGGAGCCCAAGTTTCACATCCATACAATATTGTGGGAACCGCCATAACATTATACATTTTTATCTTGGTTTCTTTTCTAATTTTATTTTTGAATGTTCTCTGTATTGTTCCACACACCGTCTGAAATTTATTTATTTTGGAATCAATATCTCTTTCCACATTGTAGCCAACATCACAGCCCAAATATTTGAAACTAGACACCTGTTCTATACTTTGATTTTCTACTTTATTCTTGTAATTCTTGTAAGCCCTTGTTTCCCTCAACGAGATTTAGGCGCTGTCTCCCTACCAGGGAAGGAATTGAACCAATATACTTCATAAGTGAAAACATTTAATAATGTTATGAATTTAAAATTGGTTATTAATTTAAGTATGTTAAAATTTTACTTAAAATGTTTTGTGGATTTCATAAAAAACAATTCAAATTGTAATGTCATGTAAAAAGATTGGCAGAAGACAGTTTCCCAAGAATGGGTGCCACTTGGTAGAGCAAGAGGACGGCCAAAAATATGGTGGGTTGATGGTATATTGAGCAGCATAAGGGAAAAAGGATTGAATGATGGAGATTGGAATGGCAGAGAGATGTGGAGGAAAACGACAGTAGAATAATTGGGTGCAGGAAGATGTGAAATATTGTGAAATCTGCTAAATAAATAAATAATTTGTATTTCAATAATTATACTTTCTAAATCTAAAATGTAATGTTAAATAGCGTTAAGCGTATACCATTTTTAGTTTTTGGGAGATAAAGATATCTTCACTCAATCAAGTTTTCGTCTATCCCAAGGTCTATCACTGTTTTCACAAAGTGATCAAAATATTAGTTCGCCTTGCCGCGAACTCTGTGTTACAGAGAAACAAGTAGTCTTATTAGTGTTACGGTGGTTCAGTCGGATGTGTGACAAGTTTTCATTCCACTGTGGGCGTTGCTCATTAGATATGCATTAGATAGCTTTGTGATTTCGAGGTAGGGTGCTGCCTTGTCACGCAGCTGGTCCGGGTTCGTTTTCCGGTCGGGACAGGCACCTGGGTGAGGTTTTCTTCGGGGTTTTTCCTCGCCTGTAAGGCAAATGTCAGGAAGCTTAGAGTCCAATGGTCCCCGAAAATCATCCGGCCATCATCATCATCATCATCATCATCATCATCCTTTACCGGTGTGGAAAACAATGGGAAGCTGCCATACCTATAATTCCCTAGTAAAGTTGCGAAGCGTAGCATGCAAATGCTATGATTGCAGTGAAAAACCTGCCCTCGGGCAGAATTACTATAGAATAGTGTATATATATAGATCATCGGTTGATTAATGTCTTTGACATCGTCCGATTCCTAATAGCCAATTTTGTCGGTCCATCCAATCTCCTGGTTGTAGATGTTTCTCCTTCATATATAAACATATGTTGTGTAATGTGGGTACGGTAGCGTTTGGTTGGTGAAAAGGATAATTGTTGTAGGTTAATTCGGTAGATTGGAAGATTGATTATGGTATTATAGGTGATTATGGTGATTCAGGTTACGTTGAAGTCTTGAAGAATTAAAAGATGAAGTTAGTAACAAAACAAAGTGTAGTTTTATTCAGTAAATGTGCGTCTGTCCTGGACACACACAAAATACAAAAAGCCAAGATTCTTCTCAAAGACGGTGAATATATATTCCAGCCCCTTCACAAACTTAGAGGGGGTCTAATTATTTCCGGTCGGCATTGTAAAAATTGGCCACTTTCTTAGATTTGAGAATAACCATAATTTTTTTGTAAGTAGTCACCCCCTTCCGACATGTGTTGGGATTAGCAGTGAACTTGACCCGTCTCAATAGAAGTTATAAACACGTCACACAATTTCTAAGTGTTTAACAACACCCTACACTCTAACTATTCTCTTGTGTAACACATCTTTTACATTACACCTTCCCCCTTATTGAAGAAATGTATATTAATACATTTCGTCATTAATACTTTGCTTCATCCTTTCTTCTAATTCTGATCAATCTCAATCTAATTATTATTTTGTTGAATTCTAACCAGTTACTTTCCTAACACGAATTATAGGCTGAGTTATATATATATATATATATATATATATATATATATACATGTCTTTGAGAATCATTGAACACATATCATTACAATCCTTTACAAAATACAACATACATTCAATAAACTAAGTCCATCCGGACCTCACGATATTGTTAAAAGTATTCATCATAATTTCTCTTGTTCGGGCGTTATTTCTTTCTGAATATCATAAATGTCATGTCCAGCATTGTTTTAATTCTTACCACGGTTATATCAGTTATTTGAACTAAGAATTAGTAATCTGTGCTTTTCTGTTTAGCAGTTATTAATATAATTCATATGTAAGGGAGAGGCAGAATGAAGGCCTGGCTGCTATTCGTCTTCTCTTCATTATATGGTATTAAAAAACCTACCTTCGTTATGCCTTTACATTTTTTTTACATAGTTGCCTGTCAAGTAATGAAGTTTACTTTTGTATATTATCGCAATTGACTGAGTTCCTTATAAGATAATATAATTATACAATACCCAATTTTAATTATATTCCAAAATCGTAGTACTAAATTTATCAATGTTTTAATGTGTCTACCTTTATCCTAATATTTAAAAGTTCCTTGTATATATTTTAATTATTTCTTTGTTTATTCATGATTCCAACTCTTAATGATAACATCGTGTGGTGTGTTCAAACAATAGTTATAATTTTACTTTGAAAGCTCCTAATTTAAACATTTTAATTAGAATTAGGCTGTAACTCAACATAATTTATACATTTTCGTTAATTTTATTATTAAATATAAAAACATTCCAGTTAAACCATTTATACTTTCATTAAACATATGTTAAATTTGGTATTTTCATATAATACATAATTTCAACTTCGAATAGAACTGTATTTCTCCCGTCTTTTCAAAATAATTCCTAATGATTTTACTACTGAAACATTTACTTTTCATTTCCTTCCGTACAAATGTGATAATGACATCAACACTGTATTATGATATAATTTCTCTCCCCCATTCCTCATAAACAGATTAAGCTAATTTTAACCTTTCTATGTGATACCACTGATCACACTTTATTTTATCAACTCCTTTACTGCCTACATGTGCTAACTTCACATTAACATTTTTAACTTCTGTGACCTTGTAAGGTCCCATCCACTTGGATTCCAACTTATGACTTTTGTTCCTTAACATATAAACAAGATCCCCAACTTTTATCTTTACAGATTTAATATCTTTATTCCTATGCTCTGCTGTCTTAAATTTTTTCTGCTGTAAATTTTCGTTAGCTAATTTCCATATTTCTTGGAATTGCCTTTTCATAACATTTACATAATTATTATAGTTATATAATGGTTGCGGCTTTTGTTGTAATATACCTGGTATATTAGCAATTCTAACCATACAGTAATTCAAATGGTGTGAATTTCGTCCCTGTATGTGGAGTGGTGTTATACACGAAAGTTGCATACGAAATCCAATTATCCCAACATTCAGGCTTATTGTCTATGTAGATCCTTAAATAGTCTACAAGTGTTTTATGACTTCTTTCTAAACTTCCGTTACTCTGTGGTCGATATACACTGCTATGTATATGCTTAATACCTAATAATCTTGTCATTTCCTTGAAAACATCGCTCATAAATTGTGACCCTTGGTCAGTAAGTAACTCTATGGGAATACCGTATCTTAGAACAATTCCTTCCATCAACTGTTTCGCGACCTCCTCCACTGTAATTGATTTTAAGGGAAGTGCTATTAAATATTTCGTTAACAAGTCCTGACATGTCAATAAATATTGGTTTCCATCTTCCGTTTTTCTCATTGGACCTACGATATCTAAAGCTATCTTATCCCACGGCCTAACAGGTGTGTCTGTTATCTGCATCTGTGCTTTTATTTCATATCCTTTCTGTTGCGCGCATTTTTGACATCCCTTAATATATCGTTCCACATCTTTAAACATATTTTCCCAATATTTATATAACTTGATTCTTTCGTATGTCCGATGTATACCCTGATGACCTCCAATTGGACATACATGAAATTCTTTTATTATTTGTAACTTTTGTTTCTCTGTTAATTCATCCCGATTTACTTCACCTACTAAGGGATATCTACTTAATGCGTCGGCATTAGTGTTTTTAGTGCCTGCCTTGTGTAAGGCCTTGAAATCATATTCTGCCATCATAAGTTTCCATCTCATAACCCTTGTGTTTGTAGATTCCGACTCTTTAATTTTATCTAATATGGTAATTAATGGTTTATGATCGGTTACAATTACGAACCTCCTACCTAATAGATATGGCCTGAATTGTTTACATGCCCAAACAACGGCTAAAAATTCCTTATCAAATGTGGAATATCGTTCTTTCTGCTTGATTTAACGTCCTACTGGCATAAGCTATCGGCCTATCTTCTCCGATTTCACCCTGACTTAATATGGCTCCAATTGCTATCTGACTTGCGTCTGTTGTTACTATAAAGGGCTGCGAAAAATCTGGATATCTCAGAACAGGTTCGTTAGTCAATAATAATCTTAAAGTATCAAAACTTTCCTCACATTGTTGATTCCAATCCCATTCTACACCCTTCCTTAATAGTTGTGTTAATGGCTTAGCAATTTCACTAAAACGTGGTATAAATTTTCTATAATATCCGGCTAAACCCAAGAACGATTTTACATCTTTCGTGTTTTTAGGAGTTGGAAACAACTGTATTGCCCTTATCTTACTTGGATCAGGTTTGACTCCCTCTTCACCTATCACATGTCCTAGATACTGTAATTCTATTTTTAAGAATTCACACTTATCCGGTTCTAATTGTACTCGATATTCCTTCAATTTTTCGAATACCTTCCTCAAATTTATATTGTGTTCCTCTAGAGTAGCCCCGAATATAATAATGTCGTCTAGATACACAAAACAATTTACTCCTAACATACCTGCCAATGCATAATTCATAAACCTTTGGTAAGTACTGGGCCTAATGATTTCTTGTTCCAACATGGTTTTGGTTTGGTCTTCCACTTCTTTCCTATAAGCTTCCGGTATCCTATAGGGCTTTACATGTATAAATTGCTGTTCATTTAATGTAGGCGTATCAATCACATGCTTCACTGTTTTTATTTCTGTAAGCCTATCTCCTGGCAACCTGAAAATCTCTGAAAATTCCTTACATATTTCCCACACTTCGTCCTTTCCTTCTGTGATATGACCTAATCTTAACTTATTTCTTAACTCATTAATTCTTTCATTACCCATTAAATTTTGTTTTCCTATAGATTCTGTCTTATCCCATCGACTTAGTTCAGGTAGTTTATCTAATTCATACTCTTCCTGATTTAAATTAAGTACCATTGTCACGAATTTTTCCCCGTCGCAATATACTAAACTTTCTGCACAATAAACTTGATTTCCTAATTCATGTTTCTCTATCCTATAATCACCTGGATTTATTTTCGTTGGAAATGCTACAAGAGTTTCACTCATAGGGGATAATGTCGCTACTGATTTCCATGGAATATTTAACGTAATTTCGTGCTGTTGCAACCAATCTCTGCCTAACAATAAATCAAAATGTTTTATCTCCCCCGGCATTATATCAAACAGCATCTCTTTTCCTTCCACTTCCAATTTCACTTTTCCTAAAGCTCGACACCGTTCTCCACTTACAGTACGAAATTCCTCACATACAGGTATAATATTGTTATTTGCACTTAAACATTTTTTATTAACCATTGAGATACACGACCCTGTATCGACTAATGCTAAACCCTTTCCTTCTTTAATTTGAGGACATTGAACAATTATTTCATACTCATGTGTACTACCAACTTGATTTTTTACCATGCAAATTTCCTTATTATTTTCATCTCCCAATGTTATGGTCCTTACTTCACTACTCTGTCGGCCTACTTCGCTTGTTATCTGTGTAACAGCGCCTACTTTATTTATTAGATCCTCTTGTGTCGGGATCTCTGGTTCGTGTTCTCGAACACCGGACTCTTGGTCCACCTTACCGTGCCTTTTTACTTGGCAATTTATTACCGAGCGACATTCTCTTATGGAATGCCCTCCTTTTAAGAACGAGCGACATTCTCTTGGGGAATGTCCTCCTGTGGAATCTTGGTCCACTTTACCCTGCCTTTTTACTTGGCAATTTATTACCGAGCGACATTCTTTTGGGGAATGTCCTCCTGTGGAATCTTGGTCCACTTTACCGTGCCTTTTTACTTGGCAATTTATTACCGAGCGACATTCTCTTGTAGAATGCCCTCCTGTGGAATCTTGGTCCACTTTATCGTGCCTTTTTACTTGGCAATTTATTACCGAGCGACATTCTCTTGTAGAATGCCCTCCTGTGGAATCTTGGTCCACTTTATCGTGCCTTTTTACTTGGCAATTTATTACCGAGCGACATTCTCTTGTAGAATGCCCTCCTGTGGAATCTTGGTCCACTTTATCGTGCCTTTTTACGCAATTTTATTACCGAGCGACATTCTTTGTAGAATGCCTCCTTGGCGAATTCTCTTGGGAATGTCCTCCTTTTAATACCGAGCGACATTCTCTTATGGAATGCCCTCCTGTTTTATTTTCGTACACCCCACTGTTTACATCCCTGCAATTCTTTACATAATGACACTTTTTCTGACTATTATTATTGGGGGTACTTACTTTCCCTTTCATGGAAAGACTCTCACTCTTTACTTGAATAGCTCTGTCAATCAATATAGGAGGACCTAATTTTTCTATCACAGGTTTTAATACCTGTCTGATTTCGTCTGATACTATCCCTTGTACAAACATTTGTTTTCCTACATGAATCATAATGTCTTGGGCCTCTTCGATTTTAGCATTTTCCCAACCTGATGTTATTTTTCCCATTGAACTCCCCAAGTCGGCCATTATACTTTCCAATCTATTTCCCCATTTACTCATCGGTTCTTTCTCTTTTTGTCTCATTAATGTTAGTTCTTGCACGTAATAATAAAAAGTTATTTTTATAGCATACTGATTTTCTAATTTGTGCTTGATATATTCCCACGTTATTTCTACACTCTCTCTATTGCCTATATTAAGAATTCGTTTCGCATCCCCTGTAATTTTAGCGATGATATATTTTATAAGTAACGCTCTCTGTGGTTCCGTCACTAATTGATATGCGTTTTCAACATTATCTATGAAATGATTTAATTCACTCGGCTTTGAACCATCGAAACCAGCACTAAATAATTTAGCTATTTCCGAAACCGATGCTATTGGCCTATCCTCTAGTCTACCTTGTAATTGTTGCACTTGTTCTTGGAGTTCCCTTATCATGTCCTCCATTATTATTGATTGAGCTATTCAAGGGCTTTTGTACACTGAATAATGAAAAATACAAGAGCAACCTAACTCCGCAGAGTTTACCACTTACCTGGATCACGTGTCTTGTAGTAGACAGACGTTCGCGTAGGTTGGCGCCTGTTGATGAAGAAATCAACACCTCCGCCGATCACAGGTCATGGAGTCCTAGGCTTGCGTCCACCATCAACCGGAAGACTTCTGTCAACGGGTTGCGGATGAGAGGAAGGAAGTGACACCTCGATGTCCGCCCAGAATGAACACCCTTCGTCGTCCTAGAGCTAGAACTCAATTTCCTTAGAATCACGCTAGAGATGTCCGTCGAGGAATTCCGGATTCGATGCTCTGCTATTTACTGGGAGCTCAATTTTAGAATCACCTAGAGATGACCGTCGAGGAATTCCGGAATTGATGCTCAGCTATATACTGGATTCGGAAGCCGCCACACTGGTAAGAATTGAAGATGAGATTGAAGAAAAAATAGTTGCTTGCAGATTTCACCAACCAGGTGTGTTAATTAACACCTTAAATATCCCACGGAGCTGCCACCATTTTATGTTGTGTAATGTGGGTACGGTAGCGTTTGGTTGGTGAAAAGGATAATTGTTGTAGGTTAATTCGGTAGATTGGAAGATTGATTATGTTATTATAGGTGATTATGGTGATTCAGGTTACGTTGAAGTCTTGAAGAATTAAAAGATGAAGTTAGTAACAAAACAAAGTGTAGTTTTATTCAGTAAATGTGCGTCTGTCCTGGACACACACAAAATACAAAAAGCAAAGATTCTTCTCAAAGACGGTGAATATATATTCCAGCCCCTTCACAAACTTAGAGGGGGTCTAATTATTTCCGGTCGGCATTGTAAAAATTGGCCACTTTCTTAGATTTGAGAATAACCATAATTTTTTTGTAAGTAGTCACCCCCTTCCGACATGTGTTGGGATTAGCAGTGAACTTGACCCGTTTCAATAGAAGTTATAAACACGTCACACAATTTCTAAGTGTTTAACAACACCCTACACTCTAACTATTCTCTTGTGTAACACATCTTTTACATTACACATATTCCCTGACTCCAGAAGGTTTTAGGTCTTCCTCTGCTTCGTCTTCCCTCAGGTTTCCATTCCAAAACAGATTTTGGTAGTCGATCCTCTTCCATTCGCTGGACATGCCCGTACCATCTTAATTGCTGAGTTTTAATATAATCTAAAATAGTGTCTTCAATCTTAATTTTCTCCCTTATAACTGAGTTCCTAATTTTTTCTCTTCTTGAAATTCTTGCGGCCCTTCGTATAAAATCCATTTCCGTTGCCAAAAGGTACTTATTTGTTTTTGTTGTTAATGACCAAAGTTCTGCTCCATATGTGATGCTTTTAACAATTGTATGATATATATATATTCATTTTATTTTTATTACTTATATTTTTATCCCACAATATATCTGAAATTTAAGTACGACATAATTTCAATACCTTAAGAGCGAAAAAAGAAAAAAAAAAAAAAGAAAAAAGAAAAAAGAAATGATATTCAGAACTCAAACATGATTAGGAATGAAAATGGGGATATGAATGCAGATTCTAGAAGTACATTAAATATATATAAATTCTGTGGTCACAGGGTAAATATACGTAAGTCTGAAAACATAACTTTTTACGAGAGCTTATATAACTATATATTAAAATATATTAAAATAACTTATTAATAATCAGAGTTTTGCATATCTTCCGACCAAGAGATATCCATCCATAGTAATTCTGCCCGAAGGCAGGTCCTTCACTGCAATCATAGCATTTGCATGCTATCCTTGCAGCTTTACTAGGGAATTATGTAGGTGTGGTAGCTTCCCGTTGCTTTCCACACCGGTGAAGGATGATAATGATGATGATAATGATAACGATGATCATGATGATGATGGCCATATGATTTCGGGGACCGTTTGGACCTTAAAGTTTTCCTGTCATTTGTCTTACAGGTGAGGAAAAATCCCGATAAAACCTCACTCAGAAAAACTGCCACGACCGGGGATCGAACCCGTGCCCGCTGCGTGAAAAGGCAGCACGCTACCTCGAGACCACAGCGCTGGACCTCTGATGGATATTATTGATAGTAATTATTTATTATTATAAAGTCCACCACTGTGGTCTCTAGGTAGCGTGCTGTCTTGTCACGCAGCGGACCCGGGTTCGATTCCCGGTCGGGAAAGACTCCTGCGTGAGGTTTTTTTCGGGGTTTTTCCTCTCTTGTAAGACAAATGTCAGGAAGCTTAGGGCCTAACGGTCCCCGATAATCATCCGGCCATCATCATCATTCTTATCATTATCATCATCATCATCCTTCACCGGTGTGGAAAACATCGGGAAGCTACCACACCTATAATCCCTAGTAAAGCTGCAAAGCCTAGCATGAGAATGCTATGATTGCAGTGAAAGACTTGCCCTCGGGCAGAATTACTAGGGATGGATTGTCCGAAATTTATAAACCCTATTTCACCTAAGGTACATAGTTTCTTACAAAGTTGTAAGTCTTTATAAATTTTATGTAAAATTAAAGCTTTTTATGAACGTTATTTATAAAAACATTAAAAGTCTATAGTTGTTTTCTATCATATGCACTTCTGTAATGGGTGGTTCACTTAAACAGGCGGTGTTATTTAGTAGACATGATTAGTAATTATAAGATCAGTGATTTGCCCGGGAAGTTGTATCTACTTCCTGATATTTGCTTTACTATTGAAGTAAATAGTGAAACATTTCAATTAGAAAATTCAACACGACCGGAAGTCGAACCTGGCTCCACTGCGAGGAAGAAAAACAATGTTGTATTTGGATTACAGCAGTAGTCACATATTTTGTTAACTAACTCATGTAGCGTAGTGGTTAAGGCACTGAGCTAAAAGCCGGAGGGTCGAGGGTTCAAGTCCCGTTGGGGGTCAGGATTTTTTAAACTGACCCAAACCCTCTGGCGGCACTATGGCCCTGGGGTCGACTCAGCCTCTAACGGAAATGAGTACCAGACGCTTGTTCTGGGGGTAAAGACGGCCGTCACGCAGGGCTGACAACCCGGCTGACGTAAAGTGCCGATTGTCTAGAAAAAAGTGGGAGCCTTAACTTCCTACTACCCCAAGGGCCTCCGGGCCTGTTGTGGGATCACTTTACTTTTGGGGCACGCCGTAGCGTAGTGGTTATGGCACTGAGCTGCAAGCCGGAGGGTCGAGGGTTCAAGTCCCGTTGGGGTCAGGATTTTTAAACTGATCCAAACCCTCTGGCGGCACTATGGCCCTGGGGTCGACTCAGCCTCTAACGGAAATGAGTACCAGACGCTTGTTCTGGGTGTAAAGGCGGCCGTCACGCAGGGCTGACAACCCGGCTGACATAAAGTGCCGATTGTCTAGAAAAAGTGGGAGCCTTAATCTCCTACTACCCCAAGGGCCTCCTGAGGCCTGTTGTGGGATCACTTTACACTTTTACTCACTCACTGGTACTATGGAGCCCGTAAGTTCATAGCCGCTCGGACATAAGCTCTTCATACATCTCTGTCCTGAGTTAATGTTTTCCAATCATTCCCTGTGTGATCTACTTTCCTCAAATCATAGTTAACGTTATTTTCCCACCTCATTTCTTGGTCTACCAACTGGGCGTTTTCCTTCTTATTTTCTTACAAGAAGCTTCCATGCACGTCTTTCATTCCTCATTCATGCCACATGTCCTTCCCATCGCAGTCTACGAGACCTAACTGTTCTTATTGTATCTGGCTTCCTATAAAGATCATGTAGTTCACGTTAAGTAGTCTTCTCCATTCACCTGTCTGTTCATCTCTCTTTGGTCCAAATATTTTCCTAAGAACTTTATTCTCAAATACTCTTATCTCCTTTCCTCCCTTAAAGTAAGAGCGCACTTTACACATCCATATAATATAACTGGTAGAATAATAGTTTTATTTATTTTCAGACTTTGTTGTCATAGGCCCTAATTAAAGGATTATTTCAGGAGACATGACATAATTAGGATATAAATTGCATAGACGCTTGAGTAGTTTTTAAAGGTTTTATATTTTATATAACTAATATATGTACAATGGACAGCAATGACCAGAATAAAGAAATAGTCTTATGTTGCTCACATACTCAAGGACTAAGGTTGTAGGAATTCCAAGGTCAAATTATAAACATTATTTGGCCTCGAACAAATAATTTATCTTGGCTGGAGGTAGGAGGTGATTTTTTAATAGACGATCTTGTATCCATGCTGTTCCACGGGTTCAACATGGTAGGCGACATGGTATCCGGTTGACACAACGGGAGCAGTGTGGACAGCGACAGCGGGAGCGTGGTGGACGGCAACAGCGGGGGCGGCATAGGTAGCTACAGCAGGGGCGGCATAGGCAGCCACAGCAGGGGCGGCATAGGCAGCCACAGCAGGGGCGGCGATGTAGCCTGGTTTGGGAGCGGCAGCAGCCACAGCCAGGAAGGCAGCGAGAACGACCTGGAAATGTTAAAAAATCAGCTCAACATCACTTGATTGGAAGTAATGGTTTATTGTGTTCTGGGTAATGAATTCGGATTCCAACATTTTCGAAATTATTCAAAATTTCGAAATAAGTAGGTTATGAAATATTTACTTTTTGTGCATATTCCTTATATGATCATATTATCTATATGCTTGCCTGATCATTCTATAAAACAGAAACAAAATTCCATTTGACTCACCATTTAAATTTCATACCAGTATGAAAAATAATATATATTTGTAGTTTGTAAACAGATTTAATATATATATATATATATACCCCGTAAGACCCGCATGGGGACACAGGTGCTCCCTCCCAGGAGTTTCTTAACCAAGCTAATTTAGTTACACTTACTTAACTATAGATCTCAACGAGTGACATGTGGTTAGCGCATCGCCTCAATGAGACACCTAGTAAGCAACTAAGCCTGGATGAAAGCCTGTTAAATTTTGCACAAAAGCCTTTTTTATTCAGGCTTCAGGTTCTTTTACAAGCCTGAAAATCTTCAGATTCGGGACCCACTGCTTAAAGTCCCTCCTAAAAATCCATCACCCCAGCCGGGTTACATATATATACCGGTATATAAATGATTTATCATTTCATGAGTTGGAACCCATGACTTAAAATGCGTATTAATACTCTTCGGTAATATGACTTGCAGTTAATTACAACATTAATTAGTTAAGAAACCTCAACCAACCAAACAACCGGTACCGTGTATTAAGCTAATTAAAATATCTTTAATCTCTACCGCTGATAAATGTTTTGTAATGAAGTTGTAAGTGGACAGTTCGAATCCCTTTGGCAATTAATCGACTAGGCTATGTAATGCCTTGTTAAGTTGGTGGAAATTGTTATCAATATTACAGCTGTCAATGTTTCAATTGAGTAGCCACCCAGAACAATGTTGTAAACTTCACTTTTTCCAAATTTGATTTTCATATGGATAAAGGTCCCATTATCAACCATTTTCCGTGTAAAACTCAATATGGAAAAAAAAAAAAAAAAAAATGAAGGTTACAACCTTGTTCTGAGTCTTGTAAATGTACAAGAATATCTATTTTGACTAATTTTAATAAAATTGTTTATGCATATTAGATTAGAAATTTTTTTATGACATTACATTAAAATAATTTATAATAAAAGAGCTGAAATGCTTTTCATGAAACTGACAATGTAGAAAATATATCTAATTCACAGTATCATCATAAATAAGCATTTTGAAAACAAATATTTATATGTTTACTGTGAAATGAGGTATCACGCCGAGCATTTTTGAAAAATAAAAACTCATTTTTTATAGAAAGTACAATTTTTAGCTTATAAAACCTTTTATGCAACAAACATAATATATAGGCATCTCATGAAATTAATTAATTAATTTTTTTGGCAATAATAGTTCATTTATATAGGAAAATAAAAATTTAAATATAAAATCTTTAATAGTAATACTGTACATTCTTTGATATCTATACATTGAATTGTTACAGAAGGAATATATCGTCTGGGAATTGTATCTATAGGCTACAATTTCTTCTCTGTTAAGTAATTAATAATTTAATGGACAAGTAAAACGTTTGTAACACTTTCATTACTGTGATTAGTAAAGGAAATTTTAAATTATATACAATTACTGCAGTGGATTCTTTTAAATTATCTCAGTTATATTATATATCTGTAACTTATTTTACACTCTCCATTTATATGTACTTTTACATGCCCCACGTCACTCGGACGTTATAGGGACAATTCGAGGGCATGGAAGTCCTCCCTGAATGAGTGATCAAGTCAATCCCAGAGCCACCTCCGATACAACACAAACATTTAAGTTAAGACAATACTAACGAGATAAATATGATATGGATGATTTTGATGCGCAGATGGTGTTCAGAAAGAATTAGGGCCTTAAATATTTCTAACATTTGCTTTACAATCTTAAAAAAGAAAACCTCATCCAAGAAACTTGTCTCGGCCGGGCGTCGAACCCGGGCTCGCTGCTCCTGAGACAGATCGCAGCGGTGGGCCAGTGATATTATAAATTAAATTGATATTAAAGGAGTTCCTTGAAAAGAAAGTGAAATATGTGTTGTACTTTTTATATTTATTTTATATACTTAATTTAAGTGATTTACACTTAATTTAAATTGTAATTGTTTTGAATTAATTTGATTATAATTGAAGTTTTACGTCAATATTGTGGTGTAGAAACACCTAATTGTATCCATTCACTTATTTTAAAACAATAACCTAAGAGTCAAATGAACGCATTATTAAGTTATGACATTATATCATATTTTGGCACATCATTCTATTGTGACGTGTAAATGTAAACTTAACTATTATAAGACCTACTTAAAAATATAAAAACAGATTTTATTATTTTAAAATATGATTTCTACCGGAAGATGAATTTAGGGAAATTAATAACATAGTAAGTTATTCTACCAGTTATATTATATGGATGCGAAACATGGACTCTTACCTTAAGTCAGGAAAGGAGATTACGAATATTTGATAATAAAGTTCTTAGGAAAATATTTGGACCAAAGAGATGTGAACAGACAGGTAAATGAAAAAGACTACATGGTTTTTATAGGAAGCCAAATAAAAAAGACCAGTTAAGTCTCGTAGACTATGATGGGCAGGACATGTGGCATGCATGGGGAATGAAAGACGCGAATGGAAGCTTCTTGCAGGAAAACTAGAAGGAAAACGCCTAGTTGGTAGACCAAGAATGATGTGGGAGAATAACATTAACCATGATTTGAGGGAAGTATATTATACAGGGAACGATTGGAAAAAAATATCTCAGGATAGAAATGTATGCAGAGGTTATGTCCGCGTGGCCATGGGCCTACAGGTTCGATAATGCCAGTGATTTAGTTGGTTAGTAATTTATATATAAATTTACATGTTTGTAAATACCCATAAACAATATTATGATTTCTAGTTCATTAGCTGTTATATTGATTTTTAATACAAATAACTATAATCTTTCGGTGCTACAAATATAAGATTTGAATTAGGTTCATGTAAGGGTTGAAGTATGAAATTTGAGGTTGGCATATTTTGAAATCATTAATAATAATTGTCGAGGAGATACTTACGATCTTGAACATGTTGGTGTGTTGTGGATCTGTAGAATACAATGTGGACAGTAGGACTGGCCGTCCGATTTATACCTTGACTCCACCCTTTGCGACCTTGCAGCAGCAGGAATTATCAAGCTTTTGCGGCACCCTCACTCTAAACATGGCCCCTCTTACATTCAATACTAGAAGAATTATACAAGTTTTCAAATTCCTATTAAATTTGTTCTAATTGTACTTAATTCCAACAATCCGTCGCCGTGACGTTGTTGACAGTCTCGCTAAGTTTCACACCAGTTGCATGAGTTCGATTCTTAGTGGGGTACGGGATTTTAAATCTTTACGTAAGGTCAGGGTTTGAATCCCTTGTTCTGTGATGTCCTGTGTTGTCTTTAGTAGTGACTAACCACAGGTCCAGAGGATGGATTCTCAACCGAAGTTTAAACCACGCTCACGCGACTTTTTATTGTTTCCATAACAACCATAAAAACTGAAAATCTATGGCTGTTAATTACAAAAACAAATGCCTGAATCATGTCTGTGGTTTTATAACAATTTCTGTGAATTTTCAGTTATTTTTACAGGTGTTATGGAAACAATAAAAAATTGGAAAACCAGGATCATAGTTTAAGCCTTCGGTTGAGAAATCCACACAGAGAGTCTGTTACTATGTACCTGTTTAGTGCTTGGTTCAGAGCTCTTGTTTCCTGCTTACAGGCGATCGACCCTTGTTTATCCTATGGGGGGTACAAGTCCTATAAAAAGAAAAAGAATGAAATAATGAAAAAAAAAAAGAGAGAGAGAGAGAGAGAGAGAGAGAGAGAGAGAGAGAGAGAGAGAGAGAGAGAGAGACCGAGAGAATCATTTCTCTGACTGCGCTTATACTTCATAGTCCTCCAACTGATGTCAAATGACCAATCCCTTTTCCAATGAATTTAATTTTTACCATCAAACACAGTGTGTTGCGGTTTCGCCTCGTCTATTTATCGAATTATTTTTACCAGCTCCTGTTTTTGTGATAAAGAAAGCCCATTCTTTTTAATAGTCTGAACTGGTCAGAGATTTTGCAGTAACTGACTCTCCAACAAATACATTGAATACAGCAAATAATGAACAGATTCCTTCGAACTACCCATTTGATAATTGTGAGTTCAATAATTGTATTTTAATAATGATTTTACTGAGTTGTTTATTAAAAAAAATAAATTAACAACCTATAATGTTGATTATAATATACAGTTCGATGTGTTTCATTATTTCTCCACTAGGGTGCATAATTACAATATTGCAACGCTATTTGACAATAAATAATGTCATCAACTTTAAATTCTAGTAATATAATATCATAATAGTAATTCATTATGTTTATACTGTCAGAAAGTTATTTATTAATGATAATTTCAATTATTTGTTAATACACACACATGTGCATATTTAAGTTTTAGGGCAATAAAATGCCAAGCAACAATTATTAATTAAGTAATAATTTAGATTATATCCATCCATAGTAATTCTGCCCGAAGGCAGGCCTTTCACTGCAATCATAGTATTTTCATGCTATGCTTTACTAGGGAATTGTATGTGTGGTAGCTTCCCGTTGCTTTCCACACCGGTGAATGTGATGATGATAATGATGGCCATATGATTTCGGGTACCGTATGTGCCTTAAAGTTTTCCTGACATTTGTCTGACAGGTGAGTAAAAACCTCACCCAGAAAAACTGCCCCGACAGGGGATCGAACCGGGGCCCGTTGCGTGACAAGGCAGCACGCTACCTCGAGACCACAGCGGTGGACTTAGATTATGTAAGATAATAAACTAAATATTACATTAGACATTAAAGGTTAGCATCAGTACTTATAATAGAAAATGAAAAAGTGACCTGAAAACATGTTTTTTAAAAATAATTACATAATTTCTATAACCAACCAATCTACATGAAATCCTACGATGGCAATATTATGAGAGAAGAAAATCGCACTGTCTAATTCTCTTATTTAAGATCCTACATACCTCGATTCCCAATTATTATCATCCCGTTTCCAGTATCTATCCTCAAACCATAACTTAAACACAAGATCACAACAGTCTCTTGCTTAATATACCGCAACATAGGACATCACATCACTCCATGTCATATACCATCTCCACTTCTCGCAACTTTAATTCCCTACCACAAGAACTAAGGGGCTGCCGGACATTGACATCTTTTAAAAGAAATCTAAATTTATATTTGCTCTAACCTCGACTTCATTATTACCCAGTGTAAGGTACATATATTAATTGGTGTTTCTCGTATAATTTATCATATTTATATTATTATTATTATTATTATCGTAAGTATTATTATTGTTATTATCCTATAAAATGTTGCTTGTATATGAAATTTACATTGCTACATTTAATTAACTGTTTGTAATTAGTATAGTTATATCTATATTTGTCAAATATTTATTTGTATTTGTGCTGGTTGAGTGAAAGAGAAGGCCTTATGGCCTTAACTCTGCCCGAATAAGTAAAAGCATTATTATTACTATTATTATTATTATTATTATTATTATTATTATTATTATTATTATGCCAAGCAACACTTGCTTGTATTTAAATTTCTGAAGTTAATTTTTCACCAGAGCATGCCAAATATTCAGAATCAGAGCTATTATCACTATCTTCATCATATAATTAACCAGAAAACTTCAATTTATTTCTGCAAACAATTTTCCACATACCCTTTGTTGCTTGACACTCTCTTGTAGTTATTGAAGATGCATGAGATATTAGGGCAACAAAAAATAAAACTTAATACCAGATGTTAAATTTTCTGTATACACACTTGACTATTCAAAATGATATTATCTACAAGATGGAATAACTAGTTCAATTTGTCCAAAAATGTGGCTTGGCAATTTCTTGCCGGGACCCCCTCAATTGTGAATCTAAATCATCGAGGGACCCAATCTAACACACAAAAAATTTCATCAAAATCGTCCAGACGTTTAGGAGGAGTTCAGTGACAATCACGTACAGAAGAATATTATATAGTCTATCTGTGGTCTTTGTCATGCAACGGGCCCGGGTTCGATTCCTGGTAGGGAATGGCTCCTGGGTGAGGTTTTTTTCCGGGGTTTTTCCTCGCCTGTAAGACAAATGTCAGGAATTTTAGGACCCCGAAAATCATCCGGCCATCATCATCATCCTTATCATTATCATCCTTCACCGGTGTGGAAGGCAACGGGAAGCTACCACACCTATAATTCCCTAGTAAAGCTATGATTGCAGTGAAAGACCTGCTCTCGGGCAGAATTACTATGAATGGATCTGTGGTCTCGAGGTAGCGTGCTGCCTTGTCACGCAGCGGGCCCGGGCTCGATTCCCGGTCGGGACTGGCTCCTGGGTGAGGTTTTTTTGGGGTTTTTCCTCTCCTGTAAGACAAATGTCAGGAATCTTAGGGCCCAATGGTCTCCGAAAATCATCCGGCAATCATCATCATCCTTATCATTATCATCATCATCCTTCACCGATGTGGAAAGCAACGGGAAGCTACCACACCTATAATTCCCTAGTAAAGCTGCAGAGCATAGCATTAAAATGCTATGATTGCAGTGAAAGACCGAAAGACCTGCTCTTGGGCAAAATACTACGGATGGATCTGTGGTCTCGAGGTAGCGTGATGCCTTGTCATGCAGCGGACCCGGATTCGATTCCCGGTCGGGACAGGCTCGTGGGTGAGATTTTTTTTTGGGGTTTTCTCCTCGCCTGTAAGACAAATGTCAGGAATCTTAGAGCCAACGGTCCCCGAAAATCATCTGGCCATCATCATCATCCTTATCATTATCATCATCATCCTTCACCGGTGTGGAATGCAACGGGAAGCTACCAGACCTATAATTCCCTAGAAAATCTGCAAAGCACAGCATTAAAATGCTATGATTGCAGTGAAAGATCTGCCCTCGGGCAGAATTACTATGGATGGGTGGATGAATATGTAGATGCTCCAGAATTTAAAACCTACTTCTGTCTGCTTGTATCGCTCCAAGGGCCTAGAGGCGCCGGCACGAAATGTGTCTATAAAAAGAGAGTCTAAACTAAGAAAAAGAGAGAAAAATATTTGATTGGCATTTTAGACTTATGCTAATTATTATATAATAAACTAAGTTATTAATAGATTAGACGTATAATATTTCCTTGTTCCGTATAGTTTTTTTTGGGAACCACCTAGGTAATTTCTGATCACCAGAGAGGTACCACGCCTTCTCGGCCGCAAGCAAGGCCATTCTGCTAGTTCAAGGTTCACCACACGGCCTTGTCTAGATCTACCCAGAACTTACAGCTGCGAGCAACATCACCCGTTATGGACGGGCTTTAACCCACGGACAATACGATATGTTTTACCTTAGTTTTTGTTACACTGAGATACCATGGCACTGTCCCATTAATTACTGTAACATTTAACAAGTTGTAACGTTGTTTAAAGAAGCGACAAAACAAAATTCTATTTTATTTTAGAGAAAGTTTATTTTAATTCGTTAAACTGCACGTTAATTTTATCTTCCTCTTGTGTAAAACATAATAAATCAGACCACATAACTCCAGTATTTGAAATGTTGTCTTGGTTCCGATTGGAAGACAGGCGGAAGATACATTGCCTCTGCTTCTTACACAACACTTTGTCCACCGCATCACCCCTTTATATTTCTACTCGCTTTCATTCGCTACTCTCCCATCATAAATTAAACACACGATCGAGATAAAATTTAACTCTTACTGTTCCTCTACATCGAACATCTCACTATTCCTCATCCTTCCTTGTTTCAGCCACCCGACTCTGGAATTCTCTCCCCATGTATATCAAGGACTGCCCGACTCAAAAACAGTTCAAGAAAAACTCACTACATATTTTCTTAGACAATATAATATATAACTGTGTTCCATGTACAGTTTTATTATTTCTTGATATTTTAAACTTCCTTTATCAAGCCAATTAGTTAATCAAATTATAGGTTATTATTATTGTTACTATTATTATTATAATGTCCACCGCTGTGGTCTCAAGGTAGCGTGCTGCCTTGTCACGCAGCGGGCCCGGGTTCGATCCCCGGTCGGGGCAGTTTTTCTGGGAGTTTTCCTCACCTGTAAGACAAATGTCAGGAAAACTGTAAGGCCCAAACGGTCCCCGAAATCATATGGCCATCATCATCATCATCCTTATTATTATCATCATCATCATCCTTCACCGGTGTGGAAATCAATGGGAAGCTACCACACCTACAATTCCCCAGTAAAGCTGCAAGCATAGCATGAAAATGCTATGATTGCAGTGAAGGACCTGACTTCGGGCAGAATTACTAAGGATGGATTATTATAATTACAAATTTTGTTTCTTTCCATTGTCAACTTTATATTGTGTAGCGGCTACACAATATAAAGTTGACAATAGAAAGAAATAAAATTTGGCTGTAGCCTATATCTGCCATGTATCATAAATCATGTAGATAATTCATAATTGTTATTATAGGCCTATGTATAATTTAACCTGGTGAAGTGGAAGATAAGACCTTATGGTCTTAACTCCACCAGGTAAAATAAATCAGTAAAAAATAAATAATTCTTTGGTTATAATAAGGGCTCGGAAGTAGAGGAAAAATAATATTTTTTCATTTTGTCTGAAGACGAGGCGCAACATAATACACCGTATATACATTTTGCCTCCTTGTAGGCAAAAATAGTGGGTTTTATTCATCCTTTTTTGTCCTTTTTCGAAGTTTTTTTTGATTTTTTTCTTATTTTAGTTTTTTTAGGTCCTAACGACTTTTTTTTAACTTTACCTTCTTTTGACTACTTTTATACCAAAATAATTCAAGAATCCGCAGAATCTAGTCTCAATTCCAACTTATTTTAAAACACTATCTAGTTTTCCTTTCTAAATAACTTTTCATATTACAAACACTTTTGTTCCGCGAGAAACTATTGAACCCTCAACATAATACCCAGTTATTTTTAACCAGCCCACTGACTGTCTGATATCCATTTCGGGTTCGCTGAGTTCATTTTAGATGGGAAAAAGAGTTCATTCTAAATTCTCCACGAACTTTCTTTTTAATTAAGACAGAATTCCTTTTTCAAACTGTGTTGAATTTAAAACAAATGAAGTATGAAATGAGAAGCATTTTCAGTCATCAATTTTTTTCGCAATGTATGTTACATTTCACTACAATTTTGTACTTTTTAAACATTTTTATTACATTCATTAAAAATACAGTTGAAACTAAATTTATAATTAAATTTAATTGCATTTTTACGTCCTCTTTTCAGTTTTTAGGTCTTTTTTTAGGATATCTTCGGTGTTTTTATAGGCATTTTATAGTCTTCAACCTCCGAGCCCTGGTTATTAACATTATAACATAACGTATCTGGAACGAACCAAAAAAGGCTTAATCCTTGCAAGAAGAAGAAGAAGAAAAAGAAGAAGAAAAATCATTATTACATTTTAAATAAAATATAAGCTTAAGAAAACTTACCGACTTTATTATTGTAAGATTCAAAAGTTTTCAAGTATTGGTTAATTTGGAATTTATTCGCGGCTAAGAAACATGTTAATTTTTGTTAACCGAGTTTTGATCTCTATCTCAGAGATCGTCTTCGTGAGAAGTGATTGCCTCTTGTTGCTTGTATATGTGTGTGTGTGTGTGTGTGTGTGAGAGAGAGAGGGAGAGAGAGAGAGTTGTGTGAGATAGAGATAGAGAGATAGAGATAGAGAGTTGTGTGAGAAGAGATAAAGAGATATATATATATATA